>BCKG01000003.1:2001832-2303882 GCA_001600535.1 Yarrowia sp. JCM 30696 | reverse complement strand
GCATAAAGTAGCCAGGTGGTTTATGGCATAAAGTAGCCAGGTGGTTTATGGCATAAAGTAGCCAGGTGGTTTATGGCATAAAGTAGCCAGGTAGTATGCCTACGGCATACTGGCTCTAGTGTTCTTCAGATTGATAATCGTTCGAGACATGTTTTTTTGTCTTGAACTAAACCAACTTTTGATTATGCTGTCAGGTTCATATTCAAAGTCATTGACTATTTTGGTACTGTAGTTAGAGGACACTGCTGAGAGTAAAGACGTCGATGTATCTGGTCTATAATATTGACTGCTTCAATGACTGCTTTCTGTTTTCAAAGAGGAACTTCTAAGCACACAATTACTATGGTCTTCATAGAGCTTCCGAGTTGACTCTGATCTATTGATATCTGGTACAGTAATTACAAGGTGGTTATAGTGTCCTAACAGTTCTAAGGTGAATGAAGAGACTGTAAAGTTCCAGTTCCTCTAGCTCCAGAAGCAACATCTACTAGTCAGGGTTAGTCAGGGTTAGTAACTAAACTAGTGCCACCTAGCCAAATGGTAACATTCATTTTGTCCTTTTCCAAGTCGTCTGTCTGTTCTTACACCTGGAGCTGCTTATGAAGATCTACCAGCTATACAATCGTAGATACCGTTGTTTCAGTGACCCAAAGGACAAGAGTCGTTACTATCAGATCTTTTCCTGGAATAACCGAGGTGAATGCTCATAGAGCGTTAAGACGATGCAGAAGCTGCTGGAAAGACAGGGGTTTCAGCCAAGTGGATAGTGAAGTTGTGTATTTCCTGGAAAGGAATATGCTGCTGGCTTATTTGAACTCATGAGAGAGTGTGGGTGTAAAGTCCCAACTAGCGCTTAACAAAATGAAAAGCTTGAAACTATATAAAACATCAGATTTCAGCACCACAATGTATGGACATAGTCAGATATTATAACATAAGTCAATTCTACTCGCGCCCAGCTTCATTTTGGTATAACTAGCATCTCCCTAGCTGTCCTGGAACCCCAAAAATGAACCCCTAGCCGGCTTTTTAGCTTAACAAATCTTTAACTATTAAGACACGTTCCACCAAATGTCCTAATACGTTCAATCTAGTGACTAATAGAAGACACGTGTATCCCAAGTGAAGTACTATTCATCAATCAGAGAAATGAAGACTTGTATCTGTTGTACATACTCTAACCCTGACTAACCCTGAGGTTGTGTATTTCCTGGATTCCGGAAATGTTGGTCTGAGCTACAAATCTTTATGAACTTGTCCACAATCAAGTTATATTGATCTAGCAGCTCAATAAGTACTTATCTGCTTTATACCCCTTTGGCATACTCGTGAGTGGTATCTTTCTATAGCTACCAGATAGTGATGATACCAATCCTAGAAATCCTAATAGTTGAGAAATACTTAAGAATGGAACTCACCTAGGGGTCCAAATTCGGGGTAGTAGAAGAGACAGAAGCACGAGAAAACAACCACTAGATAGTCCTAGGTGATAATATCACACCTACGGTTCCAAAACCGACATTCCCCTCATCCCTACTCTACAAAAACACAATTCCTTTTTGTCCATTTACTTAACCTCTTAACAAAACTACTGTGGAACCCCAAGACTTGATCACTCGAAATCTGACCCACTGTAGTTTCTGATAACTGAAGTCGCAGTATCACCAAGGTGTTTCACGTGTTACAGAACTAAAGCCTGAGGAGTTCCCCTAGTGTTGGATCTGTAACTCACAAGATCCGATCTCAACTGTCCAGCACCTTGACTACAGTCATTAAGTAGTTAAGTGATTATTATTATTGACAGTAAGTATACTCATAACACCAAGCCATTCAGAGACATCATAACAAGCCACTCAGAGACATGTCGAGTACCGAGGTCCATTCGTTTATGGTCTCTTACACCACATCTCAAGTCAGTGATCTTTCTCTACAGCGATATCAGCTCTGATTCTACAATGGAATAAGTATAACAAAAAAATACAGCCTTCTTTTATCAAGCAGCTCAATTGATAGTAATATTCACATAAAGCCTTCAAACATGCACTATTAATACCGCTCCTAATACCTTCAGCCGTCTACTGGTAGATAAGCCAAGTATGAGTTTACTTCTATGGATTGTTTTTATAGAAAAATGTATGGTAAGGGTAGATTTTATTGTACTATTTGAATCTCCTGAGTTGCAGGAATCTAACTGTAGGGCTCTTTCCACATGTCCCCATATTACTTTTTGCATGGAGACCTCCAATATTCCTAAGCTCACGAAGAACATAGCAGAACATAATAGTATTGTAAGTAGTACAAATTATGCTACCATTGTACTCTCCTGGATAGGGGGAATCGAATGGTATATTATACTCCACTAGTTGCCATAGCAAATTCTGATATATGCCCTCTCAAAGACATGCCTCATACCTTTACAACACACTCCATATTGCCTATTCTCTTAATCAATTGAGATCACCTTAGAACTAGCTACTGTATCAATTAAAAACTCTCTGACGAATCGATTCATTCAGTGAACTTGAGAGGTAGATATTTTACTGACTTAAAAAAGTCAGGGTTAGTCAGGGTTAGTCGGGGTTAGTACTTAATTCTGCTTCATCTTTTATCATCTGTGAAGTTACTGTAAGACGTCTATAAACAGGCATGTATCTAGAGAACTGATCACCTTCCCCTTCACCGTCTCCAAATGAACCAACAATGATCAACTCAAGTGACATAAAACCCCAACTACCACTACATTCGTCATCCGATAGATTACGTAATCAGCTGACTAATGCAATGCCCCATTTCTCCAGCCCCATTTGAGCCATTTCTATAGGCCACACATCCGAGAGATTACGTAATCAGCTGACTAATGCAGTGCCCCATTTCTATAACATAAAATTACGTAATCAGCTGACTAATACAATGCCCCATTTCTCCAGCCCCATTTGAGCCATTTCTATAGGCCACACATCCGAGAGATTACGTAATCAGCTGACTAATGTAATGCCCCATTTCTCCAGCCCCATTTGAGCCATTCTATAGACCACTACATAAAATTACATAATCAGCTGACTAATAAAATGCCCCATTTTTCGCTTACATAATCCCCACAGAACAACTCTGAACTTGGCTAACAAAAGCCAAGTATGAGGCCAAGTATGAGACTAACAATAAGCTAAGTAGCTAAGTACCGTAGTCTCCAACTAACTAGTGTGCTGAAAGAAGCCAAAAAGAAACACTACAGTTGTCCAGAAACACGTGACCAGTTCCCCCACTGTCTCCCACTACTGCTCATATTAGCACTCCTTATAATTTTATCTCCCTCAATTAGACTGTTTCAAATAAACTCACAACACATCACCAAACGCATGACATCTACAGTAAGTACAACCAAGGACAAGACAACGATACATCACGATAATACCGTACCTCCAGTGACATCAATTGACACAAACTAACGGCACTAACGGCACAAACACCAAAAACACACCAAAACACACAACCCCTACCCCCCTATGTCCCTAAGACCAGATGAAGTAGACGTGCGGGTTTTGGAGGAAAACCTGCTCAAGACCAACGGGCTGGTGGACAGCATGGTGGCGAGCTGCCAGAAGATCTCCAACTCGTCGTACAAGGCCGAAATCACCATTGAGCCGATTTCGGGCATGCAACGCCGAATGCAGGTCTACGAAACCAACCTCAACAACTGTCTCAAGGTCGTTGACGGCATTCGAGACTACGCCAAGGTCACGGCTCGGGAGGAAAAGATCATCCGCCAGGGTCCCGAGGCCGTGGGGCTGCCTGCTTACGTGGCAGCTATCCAGTCTGTGATTCGCGTGAACGACGAGATTGAGCAACGGCAACTGCACAGCATTCCCAAAGTCAAGGAAAAGGCCGTCGATCTCGCTCGAATGGGCACGTCGGGACTCAAGGAGAATCTCGCCACGATTCTCAAAGACGAATCGGCGCCGATAGACCCTGTTCCGCTGCTTTCGTCGGGAAAACCGTTCCCGCTCATGAGTCCCAAAAACACAGACAAACTCAACGAGCTGATGGGAATCGTGGCGCGGTTTTCCGCCAGACAAGACAACACGTACGTGGACTCGCGTTCCCGCTACCTCGCCATGTCGCTGTCGCCTGTAGCTTCCAAGGTGAAACCCGCGGTTCGAACCGGCAAGGCTCCCTACGACAAGCAGTCCAACGGCATCCACATCTACGCCGAGGCGCTGCTCAAGATGCTGCAGGCGGAACACGACAATCTGCGGAGCGCGTTCCCCAAGGACGAGTCACGTGTCAAGCAGTACTTCACCCAGCTCGCCCAGACGCCGCTGCAGACGTACCAGGCCGCCGGCGAGGAAATCGCCAACCACGTGCAGCGCAACATCTCCACGGACGCGCTGCTCATTTTCGAGCTCATCGAGGGCACCGTGGCGCTCAAACGCGGTCTGGAGCCGCTGACTAATAGCGCTGCTCCACTAGATCGTCTCATTCAGAACGCGTACTCCGTGTCGCAGGGCGTGTTTGGCGAGATTCTCAAAATCTGCGAGGCCCGCGTCCAGCAGGTGACGTCTCTGCCGTCCGACAACGGCGTGTGTGACGCCACAGTCGAGGTCATGAGCCGAATCCGACGGTTCGCAGAGTACAAGGACTCGGCTGTTCTCGCGATTGCAGGCGTCAAGTACCAGCAGTGGATTCCGCAGCCGCGACCGGCCTGGATGTCCACCTTCTCGTCAGCTCCAGCTGGCTACACCACCTCAAAACCCCCGGAGCTGCTGTCGGCAGTTTTTTCGGACTCAATTGACGCCTTTTACGTGACCCTAGAAATGAAGGCCAAACAGCTGAACCCCAAAAAGCCGTCGCAGGTGGGCTTCTTTCTGCTGACTAATCTGACGCTGATCGAGCGGTTTGTCACCAAATCGGAGGTGTACAAGGTTCTGGGCGGTCAGGGACGCGAGCGACTGGAAAAACTGCGAAAACGAGGTCTCAACCTGTTCCTGGAGGGCTGGAAGGCCACGGCCTCGCTGCTCATGGACACCACAGTCGTCAACTCCAAGGGCTCGCTGTCTTCCAAGGACCGAGAACTGGTGAAAGACAAGTTCAAGACGTTCAACGCGGATTTTGAGGAGCTCGTCAAGAACCACAAGACGTACACAATCACGGATCCGGCGCTGAAACAGCTGCTGGCCAAGGAGGTGGCGTTCATCTGTCCGCTGTACCACCGGTACTACGATAAACACATTGGCGGCGACTTTTCCAAAAACGTCGACAAGTACATCAAGTACGACAAGGCCCAGTTTGACCGCGTTCTTCAGGAGCTTGGTGATTAGGTGGATAGAGGTTGGTGATTGTTTATGGTCTTCTGAGTCAGTCCTGATGTATTAGTCTGTTTCTGATTAGTCAGCTTCTGAAGAATCAACTGATTTTGTCATGTTGTTGACGTAGACACAGTTCTCGCGTTGTTTGTCCATCTGGTGTGATGACGTGTGTACTGTAATTAATGATTATCCAAACTACAGTATTCTTTCAGTCACCGTGGTACTCTTAGTCAACTTCTTCAAGTGCCAAGTATCTACACTCTGGTAAGGGACCATGTTGTTCTTTGGAGAAGACAATAACATAACAGTGACCGGTGAGGCATGTTTGTCACTTCAGATGGAAGAATAGAAGTATTAGTAAACAGCTGGAGTAGTATGGTGAGCTGTTTCTGACCAAGAGTTGTAGGGACCTAGCTATGCCACTGTATACTGAGTGCTCTTGTAGCTTTAAAAGTATTATATAGAGAGTAACTTGGATGGCTCAATGTGATACCAGTACAGTTGTAAGGCTAGCAGAAGTTTGGTCGTCGGTCTGATACTTGTAGCTATCTCTTAATAGTGCCAGTACATAGACACTTCATCTTCTACTATTGGATATTCCTTTCAGAACCAAACCAACAAATACCAGCCTACAGTGCTCACAGGTTCAGTTTTGACCAAAGGAGGATCAACTTCTGTTTGAGCGGAGTTATTATATCTGGTACGGTAGGATCAGAATGTAGACAAACGAAACTTTTGGAAGGCCCCTATCAAGAGCAATAGAGACTCTGTTTTAGAACCTTTGGAAGTGGCTACTACAAAGAGCAAAGACAGTTTTGTTCTCATACCTATCTCCTTTGTAAGCGACACTTGCTGTTGGAGTACTGCTAACAGAAGTTGAGCTCTCAAGAGTGCTGCCGGTACAAGTCTTCAAAGTGCACTACCAGCAAGTACTAGACATGTCCTCATCGGTTTGTGAGTCTTGTGGTAAATGGGACACCTCGGTACTTTGGCGATGAGGAGACTGTCTATCGACAAGCAGCACTGTACCATAGACTCCGTGGAACTCATCCGTCTTGTAGCTATAATTTAGCTGTCTTGTGTTTTCAAGGAACGAATAACAATCATCTTAATACGAGTGGAAGATCCTGGTACACTGAGTGACTGTTTACTAAGCTGACATTGTTACAATATTGTACAGATCCGGTATTACTGATACTGGTAGTAGCTACAAGTAATGTCATAAGTTCAAAAAGTGAAGTCCTTAACACTTGAGCGACAGCAACCAGAGTTGAAGAGCAACTTGTGGACATTGCTGTGATCAGGACATGAGACTTACAGTAACTCCTTCTTCTTCGAGGCTTAAGTGCGTCCGTCCGGATACTTGTACCCGTCTTTTTCTTTTTTTTTTTCCATTAAGCCTTTTCAGGGTCTTGCAAGTCTCTCTTTAAGGTCTGCCTTGCTCGCATGGAGAAGTTACAACTTGTTGCTACTTGTCAAAGGAGTTAGACCGGTTTGTTCACGTGGTGTGTCACGTGGATGTCAGATGAGATATTTGGGTCTAGTGTTGGTGATCTAGTCTTGGTGATGACTAAGCGTAAAATTCTAAGAAGGGTATATGACTAGGGAAGGTATAGAAGTGACAATAATGAAGAGGTCAAATTGAAGAGGTCAAAAATGACTTGAGAGAATTACAAGTACAAGTACTTGTATTTCCCCTCATGGCTTTCTCATTTGTTCAATTTCTCGCACTGTCCTGTTTCTTACATAATCCGTTCACTTTCTCTAACATACAAAGGAGATTCTCAAGATTCAACTCCATTCCCGTAATCTCCTGAAAAGGAGCTCTCCAACGATATCATATAAGGTCATTTTCTGTTTTCCTACTGTATCTAAAAAGCTCCTCAAAAACACACCACCTACCTAAATCATAGTACAAGGATCAGCTAAAAACAACACGACATCTCCTAGAACCATCTCCTAGAACCATCTCCTAGAACCATCTCCTAGAACAACTCCCTTCTTCCCTCGGGACCCACTATCACACCACTTTTACGTCGTCCACTAGTTTCCACCAGTTTCCCCAATTGGTCTAAACTCCGACACTAGGTTGAAAGTCCGACATCGCTCTGCAGACTGGAGATGGCGCTGCAGGGCTAAAATAGGCGTTTGTCGGGATTTGAGCCGTCCCATAATCGCCCCACAATCACCCCATTGTTCGGCACTTGTCCGACTTGTTTCTCTGCAAAGTATTTCCAGAGGTTCTTGTCTACTTGTAAACATGTCTTCGTTGGCTGTACCTTCCTATTTGGGCAGTCTACATTTCCATCTCATCTCGGACTCCGATATTGAACCTTGGGGGCCACCGTATGCACTCAGCGATGTAAAAATGCACTTGAGATGGATGTGTGAGTGGTAGTGTGGTGTGTTAGTGTGGTTGTACTTGTACTTGTAGTATAGCTAATTAGTGTCTCCTTTAACTTGGTTAGATAACATGTATTCTTTAAAGTATTCTCAAGTGAGACATTAGTAAGCGAGAGGTATCAATAGTTAACGAGATACCAAGAGTAAGTAAACGAAAGACAAAGAGTAAGCGAAATAGTTTGTCATAGGGCACTGCCTATTTGCTCAATTTGCTCAATTTTCTCACCTCAGCCTGCACCCCACATTTCTTTTTGTGGACCCTGACAACACAGCTCCAAAAGCCGATATTTACATGACATCTGCAGTCGGAGATGTCGGACCACTCATGTGGGTCGTCTTGGCGGAGGTAGTCGTTTGTTATCTGACTATTGATTGGTTCATGAAAAATGGTCTTATGGCGTCTACAACGATTGTCTCGGCTTATCGGCATGTCTTCAGTCTCAGCATATCGGCAGTCTTCTAGGATCGGTTTTTTTTTCTCATACAAAAAGCAAATCTATAACTGTCCGTGGCGATAATGACGATGAAAATGGAATGAAGCCTGAGTGTCTGATTTGATGCAGTCGTGAGGCGGTGGTCTAAGGGAGTTGTGTGGGTTGTCTGCTGACTGGTTCAAGTGCGGTACAAGTGCCGTACTATCAGTCACTAGTGGTAACCCTGGCTAACCCTGCTAACCCTGGCTAACCCTGGCTAGCCTCTATGGGCTTGTCCAATTCGCTACACGCCTATTCAGTCCAGTGCTTGATACCCGTGGATGAGCTATTACTTCCGAACCCCATGTCTCAGAATAAACGGGAAATGGAAATGGATATTCCTTTTTGTGGACATGCTGGAAGATGGTACTTGTAGCAAAGTGCTTTTTTGTAGAACTTTTGGAACAACTACAAGTAGTATCCGTACAGGTAGTAGGTACATACCAAAAGGAGACCCACTACCACAAAGGACCCACCTCCAGTACTCACAGACCCCCAGAGGATTCAATGAGTTTGCCGTTTATGGCAAGCTGGTTACCAAACTGGCGATAGTTAGAGTGTGAGCTAGTGAGGCGTGAGAGAAGATAGTGAGGTGTTGGAGTCAGGTTTCGAGGTGGGTTATCACACATCTTCCACACGACGTTGCTCATTTTATCGGATCTATAATTCAACGTTTTCTTCCACTTTTGGACTTTTCCACTTTTCCACTTTTCCACTTCCACTTTTCCACCTCACCCTTCATTCCACGATCTCTGACGTTGCGAAATACCAAGCAAAGCAAGGTCCGTTTTAACGTTGATGCAGGTACCAAGGTGGACGTGCCAAAAGTCCCAAAAGTCCCAAAGCCCTACGACTGCGCATGAGCGTGAATCGCCTGATATTCCACCGCTCCTTGACTTGACAAAGACGACCCGTTGAACAGGTGAAGACCGTGCCACAAACAAAAGAGGCGTTGTGGCTGGTGCACCAGGGGTTATTGTGGCTGGCTACAGAACAACTATAGACTCCATTCTATTATCTCAAAGACCTCACTTGCTCTTGGCAACCCCAAAATGCTGAGGGTTAGTCCGGCTTGTACGTGAGACGTCCGGTAGTCATCGAAACCAAAAAAAAAAAGTCCGATCCGAAGATGAAAAACCGTCTTTTCTCACCCCCTTTCACTTTTCGTTTGCGAGCCTAAAATCTTGCTCAGGGAAATCTTGTCATAGCAAAGAAATTTCCGTTTTCGAACTCAAACTGGGGCATCCGCCTACATGTACTACGATACTGATGCACTTATCTGCAAGGGAGGAAAGTTTATCCTGAGATGAGAGCCATATTTGGAGCGGAAGGAGCCCGAAAATGGCGGTTTTTATGCCATAAATCGAATTTTCCGTGCGACAAATATCGATTTTCGTTCTTAAACCGCCATTTTTCCGCCTCCTACGCTCTTCTTTTCGATTCCACATCTTGCTGCATCCCCAGATCGTCCCATTTCACTTTACGCTTTCATCATTTGTCTCTCTGCACTAGAGATAGCACACTTTGCCAGAAGACCGCAAGAATATATATATCCCTTCTTCCGTAGAAAGACAGCACTCAGTCAGCTACAAAACCCTTGGGAACTCTCAGCACCCCTTCAGCGAAGTAACTCTTCATCTACACTCCTTCAAACTACAGTTCTCTACAATGACTTCAATCAACCAAACATCGATACCCGAGATCTACTACCTGACGTCACGGGCTCAAATGAAGCTGACCAAGGAGTCGGTGCGTCCGGACCTCAAGCTACGACACCTCGTGTGCCACGCCAATCTCGTCGACAACCTGCTGGGCGAGCTGTCGGCCCGAAGACACAAGCAGACCATGGTCAAGCTGTCTGACGACGCCTACGACGCTGTGACTGTCTCTTCCTCCGATGACGACGACGACGACTCGGCCGACATGTCGGACTCGTCCTCCGACGAAGATGACGCCGAGTACATGAAACAGCCCAACTACACCTACCATCCGTACCAGCAGGAAATGCTGTTTGAAGACGCCTCCAGCGAGTTCAACGAGTTCAACCCGCCTCCGCTGTACTCGGTGATTAATACTGGTATTGGAGCCAACTAGGGTCAAGACTAGTTTAGTTGAGAACTAGTTAGAAGCTGGTTTCGAACTACTTAAGCTGGTTTCAAGACTAGTTGAAAACTACTTAAGCTGGTTTCAAGACTAGTTGAAAACTACTTAGAAGCTGGCTTCGAAGACTAATTTCAAGACTAATTTCAAGACTAATTGAAAACATTAGTTGACAATTAGTTACAACGCTGCAAGATTAGTGAGACTAGGTCAAGTCAGCTTCCCAGTCACACTGACGACATCTGCTGGATGGATGTCACCTATTTATTGAGCATGTACATAGTATGAGTCGAATAGATGTTGTTATTGAAATGTTGTACTTGTAGTCAGTCTTAAAGTGAGACCTATGATTTTAAACCTCATAGCTCATTAGCTGAATTATGAAGCAACAGCAAGATCAAAATGTAGTCATTCAGAATGATTACATAATCACCAGCCACATTACCAGCCACATTACCAGCCACTCACCATTAAGAGCAACTCTGCCGCGCATCTGACTTATTAATATTCTAAGAGCCTATTAATCGTACCAGTACAGTACAGTTTGGTTGAGCCTCGGATGCACCACAGTTCATAACTTGCTCTTGAACAAAACATCTCAGGAGACACGTGCGAAAATCACGGAAGATCTCCGAAAGCCCTCCGTGGTCCGCTCCCGTGAGACCTGGGGTGCTTGGTCCGTGAAATTGTGCACTTTGGGGCTGAAACATGGCCCCATTTTTCGTTGCAAGACATGATCTGTACTGTACCTCGGACGTATGGTCGGAGGTGCACCACACAAGTAAAAGCACACCTGCAATCTGAGCAAATTACACAGAACAATGGGGCAAAAAATGTCAGGTCATATGACCCACAGAGTGCGAGTACAAGGGTCTTGTTAGATATATTGAGATATCACTACAGTACACTACAAGTAGACAGATAAGGTTGAGAGTCTGATTTGGTTTAGGTCAAAGGCAAAAAAATTGTCCGTAATTAATATGCAAGCAAGAAAAGCACGAATCCAGAACGCAGCAAACGCCGCAAAAAAGGAAAAAAGTGATTTCTGGCAGGATCGAACTGCCGACGTTCTGCGTGTTAAGCAGATGCCATGACCAACTAGACCAAGAAACCCGCGGTTGATTTTTTGGAAAAGGTGGCCTCTGCTATCCAAACGGGGCTTATGTAAGCGGGCGAAAAATTAGGGAATATGGGTCATCCCTTATAAGGAAATGTTTATATAACGTGTAAGGAAGAAATTTGATGCTTTTACCGCCGTCAATCTGCCCCCAAATTCATTTTATCGCGGATTCAAGTTTTCGTGCATTTTTCCAAAAGTGGCCAAATCGACTCGAAAATTCGAATAGTGAACAAACTGACCCCGGTGAGTCCGAATCTGCGCTTGTTTTGTGTGTATTTCTGGTGTCCATGTTGTTCTTCCGTCTTCCTGTTTAGACTATACCACAGCAACCTCAGAATACCCCTTGATAATGGAATAAGTATAACAAAAACTTGATAGCAAGTGTCGTAAATGAAAGGCAAAGACACCTCGATACAACCGCCAGAGTTGGCCCTTCGGCTCAAAATGATGACTCAATAGGCACGGCTTGACATGGTTTATCTGGTCTCACATCCCCGCAATCTAGTGCACTGGACAAAGCCCCGAGATTGCTATATATTATTTGCAACCGACGATCCGGATTATCTTTCACTTGTACGAAGTACAAGTGCCTTCTTACTAGTCTGGTAATTGAGCACTTTCATGGCTTGTATATGTAACAATTGTTCATGATTCCTCATTTGAAGTCACACTTCACTCCCTACTGTACCACTTGACTCCCTACCACTTGACTCCCTACCACTTGACACTAAACCACCCCATACCGTCCGAATACCCCTGCGTTGTCGATCTTCCACTTTGCTAACTACAATAGGCAATGGTGCGAATTCTATCGGGGTTAGAGCGAGACTTTCCCGAGTGTTTTTGGCGACCAGAGTTCCATTGGTCCTGTTTCACTTGGCTGCTCTGAAGAGTCCCTGGAAATATGAAACACAAGTCTGAAACGTGGAAAGCTGGAATTTGGACAAGAGGTAGGACATGTCAATTGACGTCATCTCGATTCCCACGGTACGAGTACTTGTATGTACAAGTACACGATCGTTGCTCATACATGAAATACGAGACGCCGATGTCATGCAGAGATAACGGTAAAGACGACGGAACAGAGACTTTACGAGACCGAGCGCTTAGTTGGAGATCGCCAGGATCAAGCAACCTCTGCAAATAGGGTAGCCAGGGGTAACCGATGCCGTGGAGTTGCTCCAGCAACTATCGCTGAGCTGGAGTGCTGGATATGGCTGGATATGGAAGTGGATTATCTGTGCGCATTTGTGAACGGGACATGTCTGTCTGTGTAACTCTTAGATCATGACGTCAATATTACTTGTACGTAGGTTGGAATGTAGCTCGTATAACATGAAACATAGTGTTACAATACAAGTACAAGTAGCTGTAATGCATCTTTGGAAAAAAAGGAGTCTGATGAAATGTCCGACTAGCAACTGATCGATCGGGCTGTGTAGTATGATCAATTGGTGATGTTCAATGTCACGTCAGTAGAACAGGGCACGAACAGAATTTCAAGAAAATCGTAATACCTTCATTATTGGTATCAAACTGCTCGCCTGTGGCTGATTAACAAGATGGTAGTATTAGAATACATTTTGCGCTACTATTTCGCGAGATATTTGTATTTTTCCCCAAATGTCAAAATAAGCTATAGATATTTCAGCAAAAAAAAAAAAAAAAAAAAAAAAAAAAAAAAAAAAAAAAAAAAAAAAAAACGGGATAAGTATAACAAAAAAACGATTTGGACACGCTCTATTTCAACGAAAAAGAATGAAAATAGCTGGGTCTTACTGATTGACTCTGAAAACGTATTCTGACTTCAACTGGCTTTAAATCTATGGTAGTGCTGGAGTCAAGTAATAGTTGAGCACTATCAAGTAATATGGTTATCATCCATAACCACAACACTTGAGTTTCGACTCTGGTGTAAGTAACAACTAACGACATTTATTATTAATAATCTCAAAGTATAGAACTACAGTACTGACTAATTAGATGAGTTCACATGGGTTTAGCTCTTGTATGAGTGACTGTATTGCAGTGTACTACGAGTACTAATACAAGTATCTGAAAATAGACAAGCAGAAGTTCTCTACTTGTCAATATTACAACCGCTACAAAGTACCATTTTGAAGCCGTAGATTGAATGACTACCAGGTACTGTACTTGTAATTCAAAAATAGTTTCAGAAGATCAACTGGTTCATTTGTGTAAACCCCTTCACCTACCTCAAAAACCTCTGGTAGACAAACCACATTCTTCTGACGGTATCACTCGCCAGCTGTCCCTCTCTGCATCCGTAATCGATGTCGTCCAGGTCCCTGTTCCACTCCCGCACTCTCTTTCCTACCAGACTAGGGCCGATACTTCGCAGCAGGTGAGTGTCACAAAGAATGAGACCGACCTTGGTGTTGATCTCATCCACAGACGAGCATGGCAGCGACAGCACTCTGTCGATTCGGCCGAGCGTCTCTGTGGCGATATCCTTGGAGTTCTGGCGTTTGAGGCCCAGCGAGGCGCGTCGTCGGCCCAGCAACGTGCCCGTGAACCACTGGAAGACCCACCACGTGACCGAGAAGGACGGCAGCGCCGCAATGATGCCGAACACGAGCTCCTGGCTCTTGAGGATCTGGTCGATGCCGGAAATGGCCACCTCCACGTCGACCTTGGTTTTCTGCACCTGGATGAGCAGCGACGTGATCAGCGAGCCGCCAATCAGCGACTTGACGGGCGTCATGATCTCCTTCTCGTACGATTTCAGCACCGGCGTGATATCGCCCTGCTGCACGCCGTGCTTGACCTGCTGGATGTCCTCCTGGGTCCAGTGGAGACCGGGGGGCGGAGGAGTGTCGTGTTCAACCGCAAACTGCACCACCATGCGTTCCAGAGAGTCCATGTCTGCCTGCAGAGCTCGTTTGGAAATGACGGCGATCTGCGACGAGTTGTCGTGTCGGATAGTGTGGATGATCTGCTTGATTGGCGAAACGATCCAGTTTTGGAAAAACAGCTGGATCGTCGACACCACCGAGGTTCGAAACCAGTCGACAATCGCCTGCCAGTTGTGCAGGAAAGACAGCAGCGTGAACGCCGTGGCCACAGACCCGACGATATACGTGGGCCACATGCGCACCCAGTACGACGGCTTGCCAAACTTGCGGATCTCCTCCTTGTGCTGTTCTGAGTGGACATTCAGCAGCTGGGAGAGCTGGATGATCTGGGTGGCCAGTCCGGAGATATCTGTGTCCGACTTGGTCACCGTCAGCTGACTGGTCTCACCTGAGCCCGAGCCGAGCGTCTGGGTCATTGCGTCGATGCTCTGGACCACGCTCTCTTTCCAGTTGTCTCCGGCAGTGGTCTTGATCTTGGGCACTCCCTCGTCCAGAAAAGACGCCGGGCCGGTGTTGGCAGTGGTGAAAAGCGTGGTCGCCAGCCGTCCGAGATCGGCCGCGTGCGAGTTCTTGATATGCGCCAGCTGCGTGTGATTTTCACGAGCCTGACGTCTAACAGCTGAAATCGGAGACAGCAAAAGCGACGTAGCAAACGACAGAGGCGGCTTGGACATGAACACAGACGTGCGGAACCGCAGAGACGTCTCGTCGTGCAGCGAAGATGCCACCAGAATACCGCCGCCGCTCTTGACCACCTCATACAGCTTTTTGGCCGTCAACTTGAGCCGGTCCCAAATGCGGCCCACGGAATCGTACCGCCGGTAGATGTCACGTGCCAGAGAAAAGATCCGGATCGGACCCGTCTGCACCAGCAGCATCGCCAGCCGGTACCACGAGTCGTGCACGTCCTGCCAGTAGTACAGATCCTGCGAAATCGGGCTGGTCTGGTCCACCAGAGTGTCCACCACATTGCCGTACATTGACAGCGCTGCAAAAGTCAGCAGCAGAAATTCCGAGTCCTCCGAGTCCGCGCCCGTGCCGTCCTTCTCCCGCACCCGCAAAAACTCGTCCATTGTCTGAGTAATGAGCTCTACAGAAACCAGTCTGTCATTGGACGCCTGCGGAGGAGCGACTGTTCGAGCCAGCCGCGCCAGAGTCGCAATGTAGCTGTTTTTTTCGTCCAGCTGGGCGGCTAACGGCGGCTGCTGCGCCACGGCCAGCGCAGAAAACTCCGCCAGAGTCGTGCGCGTTATCGACAGCATTTTTAGCAATCGAGTGGTGGTGATGAAGGTTAGAAGTAAGACGAAGGTTAGAGTACCGGTATGTACAAGTGAGTGGTGGGGTGGTGTGGTGGGGTGTGAGGTGAGTATTTGGCAAGTGGGGGCGATGGTGGGTTTTCAGATTTTTCGGATTTTTCTGGTTTTTCTGGTTTTTCCAAGTTTTTCCAAGTTTTTCCAAGTTTTCTGTTTTTTGCCGTCTTTCAAATCTCTGTGGTTGGTGATGAGTTGAAAACCTTATTTGCTTAGTAATCTGCTTAGTAATAATAAATGGAACCTTATTTGTGCTTAGTAATACTGTGCTTAGTAATAATGTTGTGAAACCTTATTTGTGATTAGTAATCGGATACTATCAGTGGCTCATGATTACGTACATACAGTAGTCTCGGGATGTGTGATGAATCTTAAAAGGTCTGTGCGACTGCTGTCATATTGGAGACTGTTCATACGGAACTTGGAAGGACTTGGATTTTGTTAATTTTTTGTTGAGAATGTCAAGTAGTTTGTCAAGTATGTTGTTGACATCTCGTTGAAGCTATAGTGAGTCAATGTATGGCCAAAGGTGTAGTTGAGATTGGTTATTCTGGAACTGTTCGGTTGAGCCACAGCCTATAGAGACTGGAGACTTGTTTGACTGAGACAGCTGTATGACTCAGACTGAGCACTCACATAGACTTGGACTTTGTTAAGAAGTTGAGACTGTCAAGTATTGTGTCAAGTGGTGATGAGACAGTGAAGTAGTTGGTCAAGTTTACATGGTCGAATCTGTACTGTAGTGAGAGACACCAATGACCATGAGTCGCACTGTGGATGACTACCTAATACATTTACTGTGGTACATACTGTACGAGTACTTGGGTATTGTTAGACTCTGAGCCACTAGTTGAGCAATAGTTGGAAGACATAAAAAAAATCACAATATCTTGTGAAATTATTAAAAAACAGCGCACACCGCTTAATTGAGCTTGTGCGCGTGAAATGATTGACTTCTTGTATGTACTGGAACCTGCTGGTCCCTCAATTGCGTTGTAAGTGGTTGATTAAACTACCGGTATACATATGACAATATTTATGATTCTCAACAACTTGGAATTAGTTGAGCAATACTACAAGTATGCATAATTTCAATAAAATTGGAATACCTTCATTAGTGGTATCAAAATGCTCGTCTCTGGCTGCTGAACACTATGGTAGTCTTTTAATACAGTTTGCGTTACTAATTCTCGAGATATCTGCTCTTTTCCCCAAAGGCCAAAATAAGCTATAGATATTTCAGATTATTTGGACACAAAAAAACACCCTCTATTTCGACGAAAAAGAAGGAAAATAGCTGAGTCTTATTGATGGACTGTGAAAACGTATTCATGGCTTCAACTGGCTTAAGTCTCTTGTCTTTGTGGAGAGTACTGGAGTCAAGTAGCTAGTTGGAAGACATACACTATCAATTGAGCCAATATTTTGCGAAATTATTAAAAAACAGCACACACCTGACAGTAGATGTCAGTTGAAGTAGTTCTACATGATCTTAGAGCAAATATGTGTTGTTCTTCCAGTCCTCTAAAGGTCGTGCAAGTACTTAGTACATACCTTCAATCTAAAATAATTTCTCACCTTTTCTAGTTCTTCTGGAGTAATGTTTCTCACGTCTGATCCATCTTCACTTTGGGTCTTAGGTGCTTATAGCCAACTTCAAACAGATTAATTGTGTCTTAGTGACGTCATTATGTATCATTGTGCTACAAGATACAACCATTTGAACAAAGCTATAAGCATCGATATATTACAATAGTTTTGGCTCCTTTTGGTCTTTGCGGTTGTTTAGTGATAATATTGACACTTCAAGCTCGTGGCTTGAAAAGATCACTTATTGGGTGGTTTCTTTCTTCTTCTTGTGTGGTTTCTAGGTCGTAGGGTCAGTCAGGGTTAGTCAGGGTTATAAAAGAAGAAATCTTCAATGGCACAATTGAGACTAATTTCTGACTTTAAGATCAATCTGAGCCCTCCTCTTGGCTATCACCGTGCTTCTCAAGTCTTAAAGAACAATGCGAGTAAAAAGCGAGTTTCTGGTTTAAAAGGACTAGGACTCAATTTTCAAGTCTCTTCACTTCACCACTTCTAATCATTGTTGTGCTGTAGTTCATTACTGTCTGAAAATATCTCACTGTGCAGCTATTACATAATCCAAGTGCTCATTCAATCAACTCTGGTGGATATTTCTCTTGTTAATCATCAAGGAGTACAGCAGAGTACATATGGTAGCATACAAGATTCAATTCCTTTCGTGGAGAAGATTGAATACTTGTACATACTAATCACTGAGGCTAGATTTATTGACACATTTCACCGTCTTGATCTTGCCTCGAACATTGAATCTTTCTTGTGACTCTACAAGTATATCTAAGTGGTAAGAAAAACCGATATTCTTTTCTTAGAGTACATCTACTGCTGCAAAGCCCCACTCATATCAAGACACTGTACGGTACTGAACAGTGAGAGGGAATATCAGTCGTTCTTACCAGCAGCAATTGCCCCAGATCAGCCATTGCAGTCTCAGCTGAAGCTTCAGTTGCTCTCTACAAGTAGCCTTCTATCTTGTCTCTGATCCACCTTCTCCAGACCTAATTGATGTCAAAAATCCATCTTGAACCCCCTCAGTCTGTCCCAAATTCAAGTATAAGAGTCTCCTCATTCGCTGTTTTCTTACCTTGAAGTCACAAAATGATTCTCTCCTCTTTCACTTAACTTGGCTTAGTCATGAAGACGCAATAGCTGGACACTTTCTAAGTCCTTCAGCATAACCACGTGCTCACCAAAGTGTCTTCAACAAAGTGTATCAGTTCCATTCACTTGATTTTCTCTTTTTCTTATTTTTTTTCCTTTTTTTTCCCAACCCTGACTAACCCTGAACATTGTAGCCATAATACCACAACACAGGACACTGATACTGGTTTGTTCAAAAAAGAATACAGCCCACTCGCTGACGCTCGTGAGCTGTGCAAAAAGATTACAGCACCCAGGATTCTCGTATGGTCTCCCACTACAATACTAACTGGGCTCTCTGGTGCTTGACTATGGCTGATCGGACGGGAAGCCGTATTTTCACCAGGATATGGCCGTAACCAGTCTGCGCCGACCCGGAATCGAACCGGGGGCCCATCGATGGCAACGATGGATTTTACCACTAAACCATCGGCGCTTATTAAGCAGAAAGAAACGTGGGGCAATAGTGGGAGAGGTTTGCTTATGTAAGCGCGCCAATAACCGGCACTAGGTATATAGCTATAATGCATCTTAAGAATTAAAAAAAACGGCCAAAAGTGCTCAGAATGAAGAGTAATGAGTTGAGGGGTGACTTTAGGGGTGACTTTGAAATGTCTGTATTACTCTGAAATGTTCTTAGTCTTTGTTCTTTGGTTTGGTGTAATTAGAAAAAAAAAAAAAAAAAAAAAAAAAAAACCGTAAAAGGTCGCAAGAAGTGTGGAGGTCTTTGTGAGATATTATAGTCGCCTGTATGTCATCTCTCATATCTTTCCTACACTTTATCAGGCTCTATTTTTTCATTCATATTTTTTTTAGGTCGAACCCTGACTAACCCTGGGAAACCTAGGTACGTGGATAACTTATTTAGAGGCTTTTCACAGGCTTGAAATCAACAGTTTTGCAGTGTCAAATTGTATACAAATACATGTACTGTACAATTGTAACTGTTGTTCCTGTTTCTTGTTCCCTGATCTTTTGAACGTCCTCTCTTCTCTACCGTACCAATACTGTACCGGTACTGTAGTTACGACAGCGAAACAGCGAATAAATGAGGGGAAATGGAGAAGAATGAGAAGACACTTGTTACAAGTAGAGATTAATACTTGTAGGTCCCTACTTGTATGATTCTTCTGATCTGTTGCTCATCTCTCCATCTTTGTTTCTTGTTATTATTCCTGACTGTGCTGTATTTCAGAGACTTTCGTGAACTAAATAAGAGATGACAGGTGCACTTGAGCCAATCAAGTCAGGGGAAGTTGTTGGAACTCGTATGTAGGTCAGTAAAATTCTTGCAATTTATGAGCATGTCCTCTCTCTGAAGATGTCACCCCATTGCCCAACTGTGGAGTCAGTGACATCATTTAATGTGACTGGCGAATGTTCATAGCGCACTTGTTCGGTAATGAGAAGACAAGGTCTCGGCAGTACAGATGAAGTGGAACATGAATGAAAGTAATTTACTGATGAAGTCACTCATGCCCGCAGTCCTTCAGTCTGTTAGTTACATGACAGAGTCACTCACAAATGGCAATGGCGACATGCTATAACGTTAGTAAGATCACTCACAGACATGCCAACAGGATCACTCACAGACATGCTGCCAATTGGCACCCATAGAGAAAGGTCCACACTGCAGCCACATCACTTGTGCTACACAGACACTGGCTTGTGCCCTCTCTGTGTCACACATAGTCACTAATGTTGTCCGAGGATGAACGCGTGACCACGGTGGTGATAGAACGAGCAAAGACATGGAGAGTGGCCGACTCCACGACCGCTGTGTCATGAAGCACTCCCACACTCACCCTTTGCATCACCTGACTAAACATCACCAATGAAGGGATGAATGATGATCTGGGATTTGGTCACGTCAATGAAGTTGAAGGGCGTTGATATCACATCCAAAGAAGATGGGTTGTGTGGTGAGATTGGCATGTAGGTAGTTCTCTTCATCTGGAATCTCAGGGCACAGTACGGTACACTCCTTTACCGAATTCCAAGTCTGCCCATTAGGCCATCGGTGACCGTTGAGACTATCTGTAGAAGGGTCAGTACCGATAAGATCAATTTCACGATCAGGTTGAAGAAAAGGAAGCAGATGAATGTTTGTTGCTTCCCAAAACCTCCTTCTCACAGGTATCGTAGCTTAGAGATGGTCTGGTTGGAAGGAATGTCAGAAATCTTGTAGAAGGGATTCTGAAGAAGACCAACTCGAAAGTCTCCCTCGTTGATCAAGTCCAGATGTCCAGAGCATCTTTGAGTACATCTGCGTTGAAGATACCTCCTGAAGAGCATAGAAACAGACCGTGGTTGTCGTAGTTGCGCACACCCTTCAGTGCCGACGAACTCGGTGTCTGCAAAGACTGTACCGGTACTGTACTGGAAGTTTCTATCCCAGCTTTCGACTTCAAAAGGTGTGATTTCAACCATGGTGCCAGCTGGTTCTGTTAAGGCCTAACACAGTTGCACAGGGTACGTACAACCATGCCCATTCGTGGAGAACGGGATAAGTCCACCGGTAGTCACTGACCGTGACCAAGACATGATGGAAGAGCCCTAATTCCACAAGAGCAATTAGAAGTGATGCTACCTTCCCCAGTTTCAAAGCACTCCAGAGTCACCCCATCGACATCAATGACTGTGAGTTGGGGACCGTACGGAGCCCGCGGCATGGTATTGTGCTTCCGGTTGACTGGGGTGAGCTGAAGAAGGTAGACACTGTAGAAGGTAGACAGGATTCCAGCTGGGCATGAGCGAGGACGAGGCATGGACAAAGTGTCTGTGAGAATGCTGTGTTAAGGGTGACACCACCTGTGCCATGAACCACCTGTGTATGTACTGTAGTGACACCTGTGTAATGACACCACATGACACCACCTGTGTAATGAGTGCACAGTTACACAAAACAGTGCCTCTCCTTTCTCCATTCTAGCACTCCAGAGTCACCCCATCGACATCAATGACTGTGAGTTGGGGACCGTACGGAGCCCGCGGCATGGTATTGTGCTTCCGGTTGACTGGTGTAGCTGATCTGAAGAAGGTAGACAGGACGGAGACATGGGCATGTGGGGTCTGTTCATCAGAGGCATGGACGAGGCATGGACGAGGCATGGACGAAGTGTCTGTGAGAATGCTGTGTTAAGAGTGCCGGTAGTGACACCTGTGTAGTGACACCACCCGTGTAATGACACCAACTGTGTAATGACACCACCTGTGTAATGACACCACCTGTGTAGTGAGTGCACAGTTACACAAAACAGTGCCTCTCCTTTCTCCATTCTCGTGCTCGCACTCGAATGTCTCTCTACCCTGAAACGCCCGCCGAATTGGAGACAGAACATGATTGCGTCCGCCGCTTTGGTTGTTTCTTTGGTGGAGAGAGTGGAGAAAGAAAAGTGGTGTGGAGGAAGAAGAGAAGAGAAAACTAAAGTGGGAAAATAAAGTGGGAAAATAAAGTGACACAAATAGAGTGGGACTTTTAGTGACACAAAGAGAGTGGGTGAATTAAGGTGAAAAAAAGACCAGTTGGGACGTGTACTTAGACTTTGTTGGGAGTAAAGGATTTTGTGGATTTTTAGTGGAGACATCAGTTGACTGTCAGTTGATATGTTAAGTAGTAGTTAGGAAGTATTACGGAAACGGCTGAAACTCTACCAGGCACTGTCAAAACACTCAATTAGCCCCTGGTCTAAATCTCAGCTTGTCTGCTCAGTTGTGACCCCATTTTTGAGAACCCCAGCCGTGCGGCTCGGAAATTCCCTTTTCTAATCTAGATAAGAACCTTAAAAGTAGTTAAGAGTATTTGACGATATAATTGGAGTGTTGAACTAATGTTAGCCAACCGAAATGGAGAGCATTTCAAAGACTGAATATAAATGTAAGCAAGATAATCAATACGCTGGTATATTCGGCCAAGCCTTCTCTACACTTTAGTACATTTGAAATGGATATATAAGATGAATTCAGATCTACAAAGTACCTCGAGCAGTCATCAACCCTGACTAACCCTCTAACCCTGACTAACCCTGACGAGTCAAAATCTGAACTTCCAGAACATCTTGAAAGATACTTGCATGACCTGTTTCAATTGGCAAAGTTATGGGGTCATGAGGATGATGACAAATCAACCTTGGAGCTTCTTTGGACTTTTAGAAAGTGTCATCAGAGAGCCCCGAAAACGCTTTGATATTGTAGAAAAGAATATGAATGGATTCTCTCAGCTTTTCTGTATCTTTTGATTATAATATCATCATGATTGGGTTGAGACTATGTGAACTAAAAGTAGTGGGTGGATTTTTGCTCCTCTACAAGTAATAACCACCTTCTCGGTACTTGTACTTGTACCATCCTGAGGTCTCTGATGAACAAATAACTGAGCCTCTGGAAACTCTGGATATTTCATTTTCTTGTTGGCATTATCCGTTCATTTTTTCTCACTGACAGAGGTATATTCATGTCTTTTAGGCACCATGAACGACAGAGCAGGTATTCAAATGCCACAAAAATCACATTTAGAAATCCAAAACTGCATAAACAAGTTCAGAAAAAGCAGACGAACAAAATGATACATTTACTTCCCTCCTAATCCCTGTGGTTCATCTGTGGCACGTCTTCAAAGATTTCCCGTTTTTTATGAGCGTTACTTGTAAAGTTCAACACTTTTGCACTATTATACTTATGCATTACTTGGGAGTATTTGGGTGTCTTCAGTTCGAGTCCCGGTAGTGACATGTCCTCGGTTCGATTTCCGGTAGTGAGTGAAAAAGAAAAAAATAAAAAAAAGAACACATGGTGGACCTGCGTCTAGTCAAGTGGTTGGAGATTGGTAATTACATGAGATGGTTAGTCAGGTGTTTTTCAGTGTCATTGTACAGCAGTCAATGTCTTCTGACTTGGTGTACAAGTACATTCTGAATCTCACACAGACAACATTGTCAGCTCTCGTCACCCATTGCTTTATCACAGCCTGGCACTACTCTGCCCAGACTCGAACTCCTAACTCCTTGACCCCACATCGGACCCCGAACGGCTAGTTGAGTGGAGACGGAGTTATGTTGTTAGTCTGATACAAGTTTTGATTGAATTGTATGATTGGACTTTTGAACTTTTGATTGGACTTTTGATTTGAACTCTTTATTTGAACACTTGATTTGAACCCTTGTACCTACTGTACTCGTATCTTATTCCTTCAATTCTATACCTCTTCCACTTCTATACCTCATTCAGTTCACATGATCACACTCATTTGGACTACAAGTTGCTTCCTAATCGGTCAATCAGACGGAAAAACCCAGACTATTGCGGTATTATTCCTCTACTTGGTTCTCCACTCGGCACTAAACCTGAGATCTGAAAACCACACTTGTGTGTCTCTTAGCGTATGTACTTGTCCTGTCTAGTCAATTGATGATGAGAAAGAGATAAAAAAGATAGAGGGTGAGAAAGACGTGAGACGTGAGACAGAGAGAAGTATGGATGGAACTTGTGTCTTCAGTACTGTACAAGTAGCTGTTTAATGATTTGACCTTCTTATGTGAAAAACGTCATTCACACAACTCCACAACACAACACAACTACTTGTACAACTCCTCCACTTTCTTCTCCGGAGCGATATTCACCCAACTCTAGTCTAGTCTACAACTAGCCTTCCTAGTCTCAACACTTAGTGACTGAGTGGAGAACCCCTCGAACTAAACCAAAAAAAAACCTCCTGTTAGCGCCCTTCATTAATCCGAATCGGGAACACAAATGGAGCCGCAGCAGCCTACATGTCCGAGAAGCCTCGTCAAGTCCGTTTTCATTTTCCTTTTTTTTTTTTTTCATTTCCATTTTCTCAAAATTATTTTAAATTGCTTATTTTTTTTTTTCAGTCCACTTTTTCACAGAAATACCACACTTTTCCCACACGTCCCACACTGCAAGGCTGATCGATCCATGCACGTCTAAACGGCGGCCTCAGGGTCCTGGCCACGAGATTAATTTCGGCGGTATCTTGCGCACGACTTTCGCCCAAACGGGACGCCCAGAACAGCTGTCAGAAAATGGATAGTGCCAAACGATCCGCACGATCCCCAGCTTCCAAACAAGACCATAATCGACCCCTCCACCACCTCCCTTAGCTCCGTTATCTCCGACTCTCCTTTTTTTCCCGCACAGGCACCGCAACTCTAAACTCTAATTTTTTGCACCTGCCCTGACTCTCAGAACCTGCCAGAAATGCGCCGCAAAAGTTGCCAGCAAGCGGCACCGGGCTCATGTCGCCGGCAGCAGTCATGTGACGGCCTTTCAGCCCCATGTCTCAGCTCTCAGCAAAGTTGGCGACGATCAGGTCTTGTGTCAGGCTGGAAAGCTTAAATTATTCACTCACCTCACGACATGGTCCGAGTGGTGGGCACGACATGGCCCGTGTGATGGGCACGACATGGGCAGTGTCGTGGGTCGCGCCGAAAGCAGGTGCAAAATGCTCCCCGGGGCCGTCCCAGTACGGCGGAGATGTCGTCTGTCTTCTCCGGGCGAAATTCTGTGTCTATATATCCTTGTCTTTATGGATCAGATAGAGTTCCATCAAGGTTTTGCTTTTTCAATGTTGTAATTAGTTGGTAATGTGACCCTCACGTGATAAAATTGGGAGCAAGCGAAGAAAAAAAAAACGAGAGAGTGAAAAATAGTAAATTAAATAAAAAAGTAATTAAATAAAATTAAATAAAATTAAATAAAATAATTAAGAAAATCAAATAATTCAAATAATTCAAGAAAATCAAATAAAATCAAATAAAATCAAAAATCAAGAAAATAACAAAATAGCAATATATCAGTTAATACCACCTCGGTGGCTCGTATTCGTACCAACTCATAATTTCACTCCCACTAATTAATAATAATTCCCCACCAGAATGAATTATTATTACAACTTGTAGATTATTTTTTAATGTTTTAAAAAAAAAAAAATAATTAAATCGAAAAAACCGGAAAATCAAAACTCCACGAATACTCCCCCAAAACGAAATCCGAAAACACTCCCCGACTCCCACCCATCCCCTCATCCCACCCACACCCTCCGGACAAAATTCTCCACCTCCCACACCCCTTTATTCGTCTCGCCGATGACTCATCTCAGAAATACCCCAAAAAAGGCAAAATAAACGCCGGCTAAATCGCCACGAGCCTATCTGGTCCCCAAGCCTTATTCTGCCGCTAGGCCCACTTTCGGAGCAATCAGCTGAGTATTCTTAGAGTTGTGGTTTGAAACGGTTTCCAAGGAGGACGTCCTTTGGTCCTAAGGGGTCGAGGGGAATGGCAAGGGTCTGTGCAAGCTCGTGGGATGCGAGAGACAAGGTGTGAGTGATTTTTGAACTCTGGGGAGCGCAAGAGACGAAAACTGGGGAAAAAAGGCGGAAAAGGCGGAAAAACGGAGAATCGTCCTGGTTTGGCTAATAGAGGTGCAAATGAGATTCCGAGAGTTCACCAGCGTTCTCCGAAGCGGGGTCTATCATTTGGTGGGGTTTGTGTAGCTGCATTTCTATTGTGGTTGTTTTTTGAAGACATTTAACGGCTTACTAATCGACTTCAAGTCTCCTCAAAAGTGGAGTGTCCAAATTGGTTTCCAAGAGTTTTGTGTTTTGTCACGTGATCTAAACTCGTCCACGTGACGTCCAGATACAGTTACACATGTCTTTAGACTACGTAGGGCTCTTCTTGTGAAAACGGCTTGGACGGGTTTTTCGAGTCTGAGTTTGGTCATGAGGGGTGGTACCACTGTGTTCGACTTTGTTCGACTTTGTGGTCAATTGGTTGCTGAGGGGATTAGTCATCATTTCTGGACATATTTTGATTTTCCCAGATTTTTTATTTATTTTTATTTATTTTTTATTTATTCACTTTATTCACTTTAATTCAATGTCTTTAATATGTCATGTCTCCAATTGCTGTCTCAAGACATGTGGGGAATACGGATAGTGGGGAACCAAGTCTTTGGTTATCCATTGGTTATTCAATTATTGTGAATTATTTCAATTAACCGGAATTCCTGATTTTTAATTATTGTGAATTTTTGAAAACATTAATAAAAAAATATTCAAAGAAATAAAAAAATATTCAAAGAAATAAAAAAATATTAAATAAAAAATATTCAAAGAAAATTCAAAACCTCCATCCACGCCCACCCATTTCACTTTGCCTTTTCTACATCCCCTTGGGGATTGGGCGTGTGAGGTATTATATTCGGGTCTGGGGGCCGCATACTCATGCATGCTCATGCATATATTTGCATACCGAGTGCACGTATATGCATGAGTCATGCACGCTTAATTAGCAACCCACGGGCGGCTGAAAACATATGATATAGCAAGGAGACCACGAGCGATCGATGGGGAGGATTGAGAATTGAGAGGCATGTGAGAGTCAGGGTTAGGGTAGGTAGGGCTAGGGTAGGTGGAGTTAGGGTATGGTGCAGATTAATTAAAAAAAAATCGTCTTCTGTCTCACCGACTTGTCTCTTTTTGTCCGTTACACTAGTCTAAACAGGCAACCGGTCATGGGATCATATCTCCGAGCTTCGGATTTAACTTGGGAGCAATGGGAAGGGGAGGGGAGGAAACGATGGGTATTTGGGGGGTATTTGGGGGGGATTAGGGGGGGATTGGGCGGCTATCTGGCGGCTATCTGGCGGCTATTCGGCGGCTATCTGGCGGCTATTTCGGCGGCTATTTCGGCTATCCAGCGGTTATCCAGCGGCTCTCCAATTCTTCTCTTCACCCTCTTCCAATGTACCTTTTCATGGAGCTACCAAACTTTATTTGCTGACTAATCACGTGAACCCTTGTTAATATTGCTTATTAAGCGCACCCATCGTACACCACAACTACCTACCCCCAATCTGACCTGACTACCAAGACTACTCTTTTTTTTTGGTACTTGTACTTGTACACTCGGCCGCCTTAATTTTAAGTTTCAATTGCCCCGAAGACTAACCTTATTAAGATTTAAAACAAAGTTGGACCTTTTAATGGCAACGGCAAAAGCACCGGGTGACCTCAATTAGTGGGTTACAGACTTCCGGAGGAGTTGGAAACGGATATATAAGGAGTTTGGGGCCCTGTGGAGCCCCGCACGTTTCGGTGAGTACACAACCCTGGGGGTTAGGGCTGCACAGTGCAAACTTGTTTATCACGTTCCTGGTTTAGGGCGCATGAGACTGCATCTTAGCATGGATGGATATGCTGTTGTATGTGCACTGTGCACTGTGGTGACAAGTGAGAGACTGTTGTTTGATGCTGCTCATTGTTGCGTATGCAGCGTACACCATATTGGAAGTTTATTGGGATAGGGTAGGGGTAGGGTGAGGGTTGGGGTTGGGGGTGGTGGTAAGGGGTGGGGGTTGGGGTTGGGCAAATTCGACATACACGTGATTTTTGTGGTTCGTGATTTTGTCATTCATACACGTGATTTTTGTCATTTGACATTGCCCTACCACATCCCCAGCAGCTAACGCCTCACCTACGTCATTCCATGCATGCATGTTTGCGCCTTTTTCCCTTGCCCTTGATCGCCGGAACACTGTACAGAGAGGGTTAGGGTTTCGAAAGGGGGTTGGTGATGGGAATGGGCTAGGGTGATGGGGAGTGGTTGGGGTTGCACACCGTCTGGCATGTATTTTTTCCTCCCCAACCCTCAAACATGTCCTGCCCCAACCCTCAAATAATTCGTCTTTCAACCCCCCCCATCAGCCTTGCTTGCGAACCTTGTTCCCAATTTTGTCAGTTTGCTTCCCAAAGGGCGGAACCCTAACCGCTGCCCATCAGGCAATCGAAATAAGCTCTGCATTGTCTGCCTTGTTTAGTTTGGCTCCTGCCCGTTTCGGCCAAGTCTTGCCCAAACACAAACAAGCATTATATATAAGGGGCGTCCTTCCTCCCCTTCTGTGTCTCTTCGTTTGCTAACAAAAAGAACCCCACCACACCTTCTTCGTTTCCCACTCTAGCACTCACAACTCACAATGGTCAAGGTCGCCGATCTCATTCTTCGAGGACTCATTTTCATGTTTGCCGCCATCATCATGGGTCTGGCTGGTTCTCTGGCCTCCACCCACAAGAAGGGCCATTACAACCCCCAGGTGTCGTACGCGGTGTTTTGTGGCGCATGGTCCGCGCTGTTTGGCGTGTTTTACCCGGTGCTGGCCAACTTCATCGAGGCCATTGCCTTCCCCATTGTCATTCTCATCATTGACTTCATCTCCTGGGTGCTGACTCTTGCCGGCGGCGCTGCTCTTGCCACCGCCATCCGATGCCACTCTTGCGGCAACATGAACTACGTCAACTCCAACAAGGTGACCCAGGGCTCCAAGGGCCGATGCCGAAAGGCCCAGGCCACCGTGGCGTTCCTCTTTTTCGCCAACTTTTCCTTCCTCGCCACCATGATTCTGTCGGCCATCTCCGTCAAGCAGCTGGGCGCCTTCACTCTGCCCGGCCGGTCCCGACGATCCGCTCCCCGAACCGGAATCCCCACCATGTCCCAGGTTTAAGGGCGCAACCAGAAGAAGCATTTTTTCTGGGGCCACTCTCCCTTTTAACTTAAAATTTTTGATACTGACAACATCGCCACTGTCACCGACTACCCCGAGGAGAGATATCGACTCACTGGCCATTTTCTTACGATTCTAATATTTTACCCCTTCATTAATACAGGCCTAAACGAAAGTGCGAGTACGTGCGAGTACGTAGTACGAGCACTGATGAGCTCAGTATGAGTACGTAGTACGAATACTGAGTGTTGTAGAGAATGAAGTGCGAGTACGTAGTACGAGCACGAATGGACATATCAATGAAGTGCGAGTACGTAGTACGAGCACTGAATGTAGCAATTGTAGTATGACTGACTGTATGTACTTCTAGACATTGTACTTCTAGACATTGTACTTCTAGACATTGTAGTATGACTGAATGTAGCAAATGAAGTATCTTCAAATGAAGTGTACTGATGTAGACATTTGTATGTACTTGTAGTATGATACAAATACTGATGTAGCAATGAACTATCATAGACATGAGCTTCATACTGATGTACTTGTAGACAAGTTGTTGTGTTGTTCATACTGGTGTAGATTGTACACACTTCATATACAATACTCAGACACTCACATTTTTTTTTTTATATACACATGTTCAGATTGTAGTATGAACGAACACTGATGGAGACATTCAATGAAGTACAGTACAAGTACAAGGACTCATACTGATGTATGTAAGTACTTCTAGACATTGAATGAAGTGTAAGAATACTGGTGTTCAAGTTGTATGAGTACACACTTCACATACCAACACATGATGTGTTCAAGTTGTACAAGTAGTGTGATTATGAGGTAGTGTAGACAGATTGTAGACAGATTGTAGACTTGTATTCGTACTGATGTAGACAGAGCTCAGTATTCGTACTGATGTAAACATAGCTTCGTACTTGTACTCATACTCATACTCATGTAGATTACAGACACTTACAAGACATGTTCAAATTGTAGTATACTGAATGTTCAAGTAGACATGAGTTCAGTGTGAGTACGAGCACTGATGTCATTGAGCTCAGTATGAGTATGAAGCCATTGAGGTTGGTACTATGAATCACTTGTACATCTATAAGAGTAGATCAGACGTCTACAGAAGATACGAATACTGAATGAAGTACTAGCACTGAGTGTTCAAGTACAAGTAAAGTAGACATCGTAGTATTTCTGGTTTTTGGACTTTTTGTAACTTCAGTCTTGAGTGTACAGTTGTAAGTAGTCCCTGAGTATTAGTTACTGAGTTAGTTGAACTTACAACAGTACAGTAGACATTGTCAGTCTGACTAAGTACGAAGTGCGATACTGATGTACAAGTACACGTCGTAGCATCAGGTGATTGTACTTGTATTGAGTCTGATTTCTCCAATTTTGTTCATTTCTATCATCTCGCAAATCACTCTCCTCCATTTGCCCCATTCTCCTTCCACTTCACTTCTCCTTTTCCTCTTACCCTGCTGAAACAGGGTTTTTGTGCGTAAGGTTAGGCTTGGCACGCCTAAATGGGACAGGATGTTGCCGAAACCGTGTGGAATGTGCGGCTCTGCACCAATGGGGAAGGAGCAGAAATGCAGGCGTTTGGGCGAGATTTGCGCAGGTGATTGCAAGTGATTGGAGTGGTTTAGAAACCTGATTTAGGCAACCTGAGTGGTTCGTTTGGTACAAGTACAATACAAGCACTTCGTACTTGTGGAGTAAAACATGTAGACAGGGTGTTGAACTGAATTGAAACTGAAAACACGAATAGGAGTGAAGGGGTTTTGGTTTGGCTATATTTGAGTGTTTGAAGGTATTAGTATTTGAGTGTGAATGAGTGTGAGTATTTCCATTCTATTTCTTTATTCATTCATTATTCCACTTTCACTCGCCAAGACTCAGGGTCTGACAGGTCTGAAAAATAAAATATCGAGACAAAAAACTGACGTCTCAATCGGAACAAAAATCGGAACAAAAATCGGAACAAAAATCGGAACAAAAATCACGAAATCGCATAACCCCCCCCCCCCCCCCSCTCGATTACGTTCTCATTCCAAAGTCTACTGCTATCTCTTTTGGTCGAGTCCTAAACGGGCGATACAGTTTGCAAACCAAAAGTGCAACCAAAAGTGGAACCGAAAGTGCAAGTGGATCTTGGTGGAAAATCCGAGGAAAATGCGGATATTCGGGGCAAATGTCGGCCGTACAACTAGTGCGTTTGTGCGTCCAACGATCCTGAAAATCGCATCTCTAACTGAGCTTTCCACACTTTTCCACAACTACTTGTACTCGTACTCCTACCTACTTACAAGCATCATTCCAGATCGCCGGAATGTCCTGCCGCACCATTGTTGAAGCCAGAGCTTGAGGTTGAAATTCAGGGGTTGCGGGAGTATGCGATTCGAGCTTCGATTTGAACTTGTTCAGTCGCTCTTGTGCACACTGTTTAGCACCCGTATGTCATGTCATGTAGATGAGCATCTTGTCTGGATAAAGAAATGGAACAGAAATGAAAACAAAAACAAAAACCACTAAAACAAGTAAAACTATTGTACAGTCTGTACAACTCCATCCACTGTATACTCTACTTGTACAGCCAAGATCGCGTACGTAGCAGTCTGTATCACAGGTACGGTACAGCACACCTAAACTAATCCTACTATCAAGCCGTGAACTCTTCCGACTCGAGAATGTTCCTGACCGTATCGGCTGTAGAGCCCAGTAATACAGCGCATACAGCGCCGAAATACAGCGCGAAAACAGCCGGATCGTCTGTATGTCGCGCACGTGAATGCGGTTGCCCTGGAGACGCAAAGACAGGTGGAAAATCCGAGGAAACGAGCCAGTCACGCGACAGAAAGAGAACAAGTCCCTCAAACACGTCACAGACACGTCACACACACGTCTCCACGTATTTCCCATACTCGCACGTATTTTCCACACGTCAAACCACCTCCCCCCTAGCCCACCATGTCATCACACTAATACACATAAGATTCAAAGACGTGCGAAAAGTAAACAAAGTCACGTGAGAAGCCGTGTGTCCACCAGGAACGTCGGGTGGCACGTGAAGCTCCAAAATATGCTGTATACAGGCTGCTGCAATTGGACAGAAAGCGGGGTTGATCGGGTGGTATGTGTTTTGGATTAGGTGGGCGAAAAGTTACACAAAAAGGTGAAAAGTGGACGAAATGGATCGGGAGTGGTATGGGCGTGTTCGTCTCGCTGAGAGGACCACCACCATGTATTCCATTCTCACATTCGATCACTACATCACTTTTTATTCTGGTCCGTGACTTTCTCCACAACTAAGACATGCTTGATTGATAAGCTTGTGGTACGACTCGAGAGACACGAGACAGGGGCATATTTGGTGCTGACGGGGAAATACGAGCTCTTGGAGGGTTTAATTACTCGTACATTGTTCTCATACGGCTCTGGATTCCAAGACATGTTTCACTATTGAGGTATTATCTAGACTGACTGACGTGTCTGGTGATCCCAGAGGAGATCGGAGATGACTAATGATGCTACAATTTGTTGAGAATTATGGGGAAGGTCCTGGAGATACCCAACGCCCACTAATGTTAGTGCACTTGCATCTTTTCTTCTTGTGCTGTGATTTTCAGTGTTTTCTTTTGACAACAGTATTCTCCAAAATCCCAAAAAACACACCATCCTTCTCCCTCGTTGTACTTCGTACTTCGTACTCCGTACTTGTACTGTAATTACCTAACCACGCAGACGTTCCTGCTTGGCACAATGCATTGTCTGACTAGCCTGGTGGCATCTTGTTAGCCCACTAATCGTGACAGCTTGGCTGGCGCTAGAAAACCCGACTAAACGCGTCACTAGTCCGGCACTAATTTAGGGAAAAAAGACCGAGTGACAGCTCACAGATGCTACTGTCAGGGGTGCATTGTGAGAAGACACTTCACATTGTGAGAAAGTGGACAAAAAAAAAAAAAAAAAAGAACAGAAAAATCGTGGAAAATCTGGAGAACACAGAAGACAGTAGACATTTTGATGGGACTTATCATACTGTAAGCAGCGTGACGGAATATATGATATCCAACTGTCCAATTGATTTGTTTTGTTACGTCCATCGATCTTGAGAACCGAGACAGACAGAAAGACATCGCAAGACAACAGGAGCATCCGGTAGACGAAAAAAAAGAAGCTTGGCGTCAAAGAATCATGGATCAACAGGATCAGAGCTCGAGTGTGTCCCACAATGTCCATCTCGGGTGACGAAATGCAACATCGTTCCTAGACAGCAATACTTGTTGACATCATAGAGACTTCAGTTCGTTTCAGCCAAATTGGAGACCCTACGGGATGAATCGTCTTTCATGACAGCAGAGATCCGAGGCCCAACAATCGTGGAACTCGAGCATGCGAGCCTGGCGACTTGCGCAGGTCACTCCTTCAGCACTTCAGCCTCTCAGCTAGCGACATCATTAGCAGCCCGAAAGTGTATGACGTAGCGACAGAGCAGCCCAAAGTGTATGACACAGCGACAGAGCAGCCCAAAGTGTACTCACTTAGCGACACCATCACAGCAGGACGTTACCCAGTTTCCACCTGACCACCATTCTCTCCACACCCACTGCAACACTGGCTCTGGCGACCGTACGGAGACCTCGGCTGGATGACAGGTGGATACATGGATTGGAGTGGTGGTGAAAGGGGAACTGTGGTAGGTCAAGTCTGTCTGTGTTGGTGCTCCAGTCCAGTGAGACTGTCTGTGTTAGTGGTTCTGACTGTTACTCACGAGTGTAGAGTTGGTGACTGTGCTTTTCTAAGGGGATATCTCCCTCTTATAACTTGTCTACAGTAAACGTCACCTGCCACCCCACAACACTTGGCATGTAACTTGGGATGAGGCTTGCGTTTTTGAGGGCTTTCACTGGGCGCAAAACACATGATTTCTCGATAAAAAATAGACAGGCGGACTCCTCCAGCTTCGGTGAATCGTTTGGTGCTACTGTTAGCCCCATTGGAGCACTCCCCATTTCTCGGTCAAGGATTATAGTAGAGGGGAAATGCAGGGACGCAGAGATATTGAACTGTAACTGGTGATAAGAGGAGGTGACTCAGGTGTAGATGTAGACACGTGAAAAAGAAGAGACTGGACTATTGTGACAGTCATTGGAGTTCTGTTGAAGGTGTTCTGTCGAAGGTGAACCACAGGTCTTATATTTATAAGTGCTGTGACCCCATCTTGCACCATGTGTTGAGAATTATCCAAGTTTCATATCATACACTCAAACATCACTGACTGTTTATTGAAGAAGATGCTTAGTGATTACATCATTGGAAATCAGACCTCAGTCAACTAATCAGGTATCTGTAGTTCGTGGAGATAAGCGGAGTTAAGCAGTTTGTGTGAAAACGAAGCAGGGTGCTGTACAAGGGAAAAAGATACTGATAGATGCACCCTTATAAACGCTCCTATGCCAAGAATAATCTTGCCGAGGTATAGACATAGTCATAGAAGAATTACATATACTGTCTTCAAGTATGGCTTCCAGTGCTAACTCTAGCTCCAGTTTAGACCCCAACAATTAGTCTACAGTCGTCATGCTCTAAGAAGAAGACAGACGAGAAAGTAAGAAAATTGTCATTGGACACGGTGGACACTCGTCTAGACCTGTCTTACTGTAAGTTTTGCAGTAACAGTTCAGTTTCTGTCTAGTTGAATACTTGGCAGAAGACCAGAAGTGATGACAAGTCTTTCTCGTGCTTTAGATATCATCCACTGTAGGAGTATGGAGCTCTATGTCTATGAAAAACAAAATAAGTCACATAAGTCACCTTGTTGGACAAGATGACTGGTCGCTAATGCTTGAAGAGTTGGAGGTGTTGTCTGTAGAAGATCATCGATTAAGAATCACTTCACCAGTCTTAAGGTGTAGATGAAGACACTTGTATAACACCTGATGCTCTCAAAAGAATACTGTACACTTGATTATCTTGAAGAAGATACGCCAGATACAATAAATGGTATTACAAATCACCAGCTATAGAATCTTGATACCAGACAGATGACTTAGACATACAGCACAAGTAGCAATGACTTCAAACCAATGATAGCGACACAACTACTTAGACAGCCGACAACCTCCAACTCATTAAAAGATGGTTGAATTTCATCACTAGTAGGGGCATCTGAGGGTTCGGACTACTTTGATAGAACACGAGACTTCTTTAGAAGAACCAGAGAGACAATCAGCAATAGATTGAATGAGTCGCTTTGAGTTGAAGACTCTTTATAATTGATTTATAATAGTAGCTAGACTAGAGAGGTTCTACAAGTTTCCAGTTGACTGCACTTGTGGGGTGTATCTTTGTACTTTTCTAACACTTCTGGTGACAGCAACTTATGGGGTATGTTGCCGTTTTGTATTTATTTCTCAATTTCTACATTATTGTGATTTGTCTTGAAAGAGCCTGGAAATGTCCCTGAAATGTATCATCCGAAGCTCAAAAAGATCCAAGAGGCGAGACCTGGCTCCTTGGATAATTCGGTAGTCGTTTTCTTCCAGTGAGTTATACCAGTAGTAATACACCAAAATGGTGATACTTGTACAAATGAAATGTTTTTTTCAGTACAAAGAGTATCAAGCAGTTTTTTCTCACGTGACTGTCGATTTTTTACACAATTTTTTACATTTTTCACTCCTTCACCTACTAACCCTGACTAACCCTGACTAACCCTACACCTTGGTAACGGACCTAGACGTCTTTGATCAGCTGATAATTAGTACTGTAGGGGAAATATCCTCAGATTCTTTCACCTCATATAACGTCTCCTTATCCTCAGGTAACTACCAAGAATTATCCAAATAATTAATGTGAACTGGTCAAAGCACTTTCTACACAACCGTCTTTCTATCAGATGTTTCTGTTAGACTACAATGACAGACAACAAACGACCTGGAGGTCTCCTGATACACACCATTCAGAATGCTCAGGGTCAGAATCCAACGAGCCAAGATAACTAGAAATGACCTTGTTTTACCAACTCACTTCATCATCAATCTATAATTCATTCTATAATCAATCTAAGACTTTCCGCCCACTCCGGCAATCATGGTCAGACTCCATGCCAGACTCATTCCCGGATCGAGCCACTGGGGCTGGAAATTCTCGGTGAAAAACTTCCAGCTGGCGTTGGGGTCGAAAATCGCCCGGTCGAGCTGCAAGATGCCCTTCCAGCCGGAGTCCACGCTGTCGACAAACGTAGATACCCGCTGGTCCCACTCCTGGCGCACAAACTCCTCGTCGCGCATGTACGGCGAAATCGGGGTCGTGGGGAGCATGTGGATGCCGATGATGAACTCGGGGTTGATGCCAAAGTACGTCGCGTGGTCGACCTTGTTCTCAAACGTGATGCCGGGCACCTTGTTCTTGATGAACTGCGCGGGCTGGTTGGTGTTGTCGTCCTTCATGAACCAGTACGTGTTCATGGACCGCCGCATGACCGCCAGCATCAGGTTCGCACGGGCCTCCATCGCCTGGTTGCCGCTCGCGTTCGCCCACAGCTTCATGCCGTAGGCGAAATGGTAGTCCTCGGACGACGACTCCTCGTCCTTGCCGTCGGCAGACAAAAACAGCCCCTTGGCCCACGAGTGGCCCATGTACCAGTCAAACGATCGGGACACGGGGAAGTGGGGGTCGTCGTGCGAGGGGTTCGAGGCGTCCCGCAGCAGCGTGTCGACCCACTCGCGGTTCTGGTTCAGCCACTGGCCGTCGCCAATCTCGGCGTCCACCTTGGCAATGATGCCGGCAGCGTGGATAAAGTAGGAAAAGTGGAAATGGTGGTCGTTGTAGTACGTGTTTCCAAAGTCGGCGTTGGGGTCGTTGAACCCGGCCACGGAAATCACGCCCTTCCACGTCGTGTCGTAGACCAGCGGGTTCTGCTGCTTGTTGGACGCAAACACCGCAAAGATCTGCTTGCACCGGTCCAGCAGCACCTTGGCCCGGGCCTTGTCGCCCACCACGTCGTTCAGCACCAGCAGAATGGTTGCAAACTTGTCCACGCCCTTGCCGGAAAAGTACATGGAGTCAAGGTTCGCCTGCTGGTTGACATCCTGGTCCATTTCCTGCACAGCGGCGTCGGCAATGCGCTTCAGAGCGTCCTGGTTCTGCAACTGGCTCTGCAGCTCCCGCTTGAGAGGTTTAGGAAGATACCCCGTGTCTCGCGGAAGCGTCTGCTCGGCCATGGTGAACCGGTCGGTGTTGTAGCCCGTGGCGTCGCCCTTGGCACATGTGAAGAGCCGACAGGGCGTCTCCCGCTGCTTGATCTCGTCGACCATCACGTGGCTGTGGTGCTCCAGCGCGTACATCAGCGGGAACCCGCTCTGCGACTGGCCCGCAGTGGGGAACTCGAGCGAGTAGATTCCGCGCAGCCCGTCGTTGTCAATCGTCGCCGTCAGCGAGCCGCCGGTCGCAAACTTGCCCGCGGCTGCGTCCAGGGCCTGCTCGCTGCCGGGGGTCTCGGGCAGCACCGCCACCTGGATGACCGCGTTCTGGGCCGCGGCCTTGGCGGCAAAGTGCTGGGGATCCAGCTGCCCAAACTCCAGGGCGCCCTCGGGCGCGTTGACGTACATGAGCCACACCACCTGGTTGTTGAGCGTGAGCCGGTACTTTTGCAGGTCCGGCCGCAGGCTCTGCACCCGCTCAATGTTGGCAAAGCCGACCTGCGAGCCGATGATCGGGCCCACGCCGTTGTACTTGGCGGTGACCATGCCCATGCCTCGCACCAGGGGAGCGGTGAGACCGGCGGGACCTCGGCCAATCTGCACGTCCACGCTCAGGTGGTCCATGTTGTCCACGACCATGTCCATGCCCTGGGCAAACTCGTGGGCGCCAAACACCAGCGACATGATGCCCACGGGGTTGAAGTAGTACTGCGAGGGGTTCTGGTCGGGGTCGGGGCCGTAGACCAGCTGCGAGGCCCGGGTGTGGGAGACGGCGAGTCCCTGGAAGTTGTCGGTCTTGGACCACCACACCGAGTAGGGGTACACGTAGGCCGGCAGGTCGCGGTCGCCCAGCAGCATGTTTGCGTAGAACTTGTTGGTCTGCTGGGGTCCGTCTCGGGCCACGGGCGGTTTGAGCGGGTGTTCTCGACGCTCAAACTGGGCCATGGGCTCGCTGGTGGCGATGGGAACAAGGGGGTTTCCGTTGAACATGGCTGGAACGAAGGGTGATTTACCGGTAGGTTTGGGACTCGTTCTGGGTCTGTCGGTCACTGACTGCAGGGGTCTGGAGTAGGTAGCGACGTAGGTGCTGTTGTTAGAGACGGTGGAGGTGAGGGTGGTAGTGCGGGTGGTAGTGAAGATAGAGGTGGGTGACTTGAGTGTCAGAGAAGAAGACTCAGAATTGGACGAGGTCAGAGATTGACGGATCTCAGACGTGTTCAAAGCAGTGGAGTTCAATGAACTGGGTGAACCTGACTTGGACTGTTCAGTAGAATTCAACGAGTTGGATGATTCAGATGAGTTCAATGACGTGGAGGACTCAGATGAGTTGAATGGTTCCGATGTGTTGAATGACGTGTAGGACTCAGTCTCATTCAACGACTTGTAGTCAGTGTCATTCTTCACCTTGTAGTCAGTCTCATTCAACGACTTGTAGTCAGTCTCATTCAATGACCCAGTCTCATTCAATGACGTGTGGGACTCAGTAGCAGATGTGTTCAACGACTTGTAGTCAGTCTCATTCAATGACGTGTAGGACTCAGTCTCATTCAACGACTTGTAGTCAGTCTCATTCAATGACTCAGTCTCATTCAATGACGTGTAGGGCTCAGTCTCATTCTTCACCTTGTAGTCAGTGTCATTCAATGACGTGTAGGACTCAGTCTCATCCAATGAATCTGTGTTCAACTTCCCAGTCTCATTCAACGACACGTCGTTTATTCCCCCCTTGTTCCCAATACTCACAATAGTAAAAGAGCTGTCAGAAATAGCGAGAGGTGCAGAGCTCTTCCAAGCATCCAGGGTGGGGAGGCTTGTATATATACTACCGGTATCCGTAGTGGTGGGGAAGGACGGGGTTTGTGTTTGTGTCTGTGTCACTACACGGATGGAGTTGGGGGAAATAGAGTTTGGGTCAGATGAGCTTGACGGAGAAGCACTACTGGAGACGTAAAAGTGCTCCGAATGCGATTCTGAAGCCAGATCTGTGTTCCCCGCGGCCGGGGGAGTCTCGCTATATGCTTCTTTTCGCCATTGGCCGTCTGTAGCGCGTTTCGTGGCGGTCTCCGTGGCACTTGAGTTTCCGAAAAAAGTTGGAGAGCGTGAAATATGTACACTCCCAACTCTAGTTGTCATTATTGCTGCACCTGCACACGAATAAAGGAACGATATGGTGATGAGGGAGAGGTGCATTTTGGAAAATGGGAAAAAGAATGTCTTTGAGCAAAGTGGGTGTTTAATGAGTGTCTGAGCAAGTGAGATTTAGGGAGTATCTTTAATGGGCGAAATGAATGTCTGAGTGAAGTGGGTGCTCAATGAATGTCTGAGCAAAGTGAGTGCTCAATGAATGTCTGAGTGAAGTGGGTGCTCAATAAGTCTTTGATGACCGTGTTTAAAGACCGTTTTCTGTGACAGGAAATTGATGTATGTTGATGTTCTGGTGAGGTTCTGGTGAGGTTCAGGTCGTCTCAACTCGGCTCAAGTCGGCTCATATATACCGCTTGAGGCTGCCATTTCTCATTGAACCGCTTCTTTTGGGAAGACAGCCAAGAAGTGGAAGAGTGGAAAAAGTTGCAAGTTGTAGTGATGTTCTGTGTCTGTAGTGAAGTTCTGTGTCTGTACTTGTAGTGAGGTTCTGTGTCTCTAGACAAGGGATCTGACTCATCTAATACTGAGAATTTCTCACTACAAGTATTTTCTTCCCCTCAACGGTGTTCAGCCTCACTATTGTTTTACTATTGGGGCTGTTTCAGGCTTCACAGATTGTCTCATTTAGTTGGGACAATAGTTGGGAGTAGTTGGGGCTGGCGTGAGGTTCAAAGAGCCGCATGATGAAGAATGAAAAAAAAACAATGAGGCTTCATTGAGGTGATTCGAAATGCAAGTACTTGTAGGTCATCTACTTGTAGAGTCTGGAATACCAAGTCTTCTAACGTTTTTCTCATACAACTCGATTGACTAATACTTCAATCTAACAATGAATTGGACAAAAATGTTGAAGAAAAAAAAAACACGAAAACTAGAATCTAACAGGTTGTCGAGTAATAGATCAGAGCTCTACAGATGTAATGACGTTCAATTGAAGGTGATTCGGGGATCAAATTTACGGAATAGGCCTTTCTGTTAGATTGTACTGTAGATATGTTTTTCTGTAACAGGAGAAAATGAGAATAGTCATTGTAGAAATATTAGAAGTTTGAAGAATGTGGATGAGTGTCATTTCAAGTCTAGAAAAGTGATTGAAATCACCACTAGACTTGTGTGAAGTTTTGTCAAGTGATCATATGAACAAGTACTGTACTAATTTACTGATTCCAGTGCCTCAATTTCGAAATGACAGAACTATGTGTCTGTATTGTCTAGTTATACGAGGTCTAGACCACTAACATACTCACTATCTGTAAACGGCAAACTGTTCACCTGAGTCTCGGTTCGTGAGTGTCAGCTCATGGAGGGTCTTGATTATTGTAGACACTTTGGACTTGATACAGTCATACAGCTCAATGTACAGTAGTCAGATTATATCTTCGTCAAGAACAGAGAGTTGCTAACAGTGTCAAATACGGCTCTGGTTTCCCTACTTCGTTCAATGACATTACCAACAAATCTCCAAGTCTAGAACGACAAATCTCCAGAACTGGTGATGGTCAAGAGTGTTTTGATATCATTCAGAGAAGCTCAGCTCTTGTTGAAAGTACTATCCGGTTGGATGATTACATAATATACTAAAGCTTTCGTATGTGATTTACTGTGTACAAGTACAAGTACAAGTATCCAAATGTCCCCTAGGTTCTCAACAGGTCTACATTTGATTCTATGATGGAATGATGAAATTGGCACATATGAGATAAGAGCAACATCAAGTGGTCCGAAATTTGCACCTGTGTTACTATGAACCAAGTCATTTGAACTGCCACTGATTTTTCCAATTTTCGCCGGATGACTAAGCAGCCCTGGGGTACCCCCGCCAAGTTTTCCTTTTTTTTCAAAAAACGGGCATCCTGGCCGAGCGGTTAAGGCGAGAGATTAGAAATCTCTTGGGGTTTCCCCGCGTAGGTTCGAATCCTGCGGATGTCGCCATTTCTTTTTTTTTTTTTTTTGCACCGTAGTGAGGTGATTGGTTATTTCAATACTACCCCTGAAGAATAACGGCTTAATGAGTTGATACATTTTTTTTTCTCTTGATAAAATGCATTAATAGTTAACCCTGACTAACCCTGACGTACAGTATCTGAAGGTGTATAAGTGAGAAGATTGGTTATTCCGATATTAATACTCCCCCTGAAGAATAACGGCTCAATGAGCAGATACATCGTATTTAGAGCTCCTTATTGTCTTTTTTTTTTTCTCTTGATAAAATACATTAATAGTCAACCCTGACTAACCCTGACGTACCTGAAGGTGTAGAAGTGAGGCGATTGCTTATTTCAATGATACTACTACTCCTGAAAGAATGGGTTAATGAGATGATACGTCGTATTCAGTGGTGTTTCTTCTTTTTCCCTCGAAATTGACTGACAAAAAGTTAACCCTGACTAACCCTGACGTGTACTACTCTAGCTCGATCTAAAGAGGAAGGCTGGTGGGTTATTCAGTTCTTCTTTTTTATTGCAAACTTGTGTTTTTTAAAAGAATGCACGGAATTAATACTGTAGTATCAAACATCTATTTTTAAACTATTTTCTCATTAAATACAAGCCTTTTTTGTTGGCAGGGAATAAATATCAACCGGCCACAGGCGATCGGCAGGTGAAGGAGGAGGTGTTTCCTCCGGGGGCATCAAAGGCCTGCACCAGGTTGTAGACGGAGGCGTAGGCTCCCAGAATAGCGGTTGCCAGGGACATGAGGAAGATGACAATGTTGAAGAGCATCCACCAGGGACGTCCGGACAGTCCTCGCTTCCAGCGGCTCCAGTTTTTCCACGAGTCGATTCGCGTGACCGTGTTGGTATGGGGATCAAAGTGGTCTTCCTTGGAGGCTTCTTCCTGGAGCGTCAGGCCGGCGTACAGGAAAGGCGGCAGGGTGTAGGAGAACTGGAGGATACAGATAGCTCCGACGAGGGAGACCAGGGAGGAGAACTGCGGGATAGCCGAGGCAATGACGAAGGCAACGGCCCAGTACACGAACACCGCCAGAGTCCACAGAACTCGGCCTCCAGCTGAGTCGGTGATGTTGGGCAGTCTGAGCACTCTTTGGAAGACGGTTCGGTAGACGACCTTGACTCCGACGTTTCCGTACAGTGCTGCGGCAATGAGGGCCGACACCACTCCGATCATGTTCAGCGCATCCTGCCAGTTCTTTTCGTACCGTGTCTCACTGGGCACTCCCTGGTTGGCCGGGTTCATGACAAACTGGCCCTGGTAGGCGTACACAAACACGCCGAAGAGCATGTAGCAGCAGTAGATGACCGTTTGGGCGGTGAGCATGCCCTTGATGAAGTCTCTGGGGCGTCGCATTTCCGCGCAGAACTCCACAAACATCATCGCTCCTCCGTACGAGTACACAATGTTCATGAGGCCCTGCAGCTGGGTCTGGAAGGGGATGTCTGTGGCCACTGCCGAGGTCTTTTTCGGAGGCAGAGGAGAGCCGTAGACCAGCTCGTTTCCTCGCACGTTGATGCCGTACTGTCGAGCGAGACCCATGGTAGCGAAACAAATCGCCAGGTTCATCCAGATGGCAAAGTTGGCGAGAAAACCAAAGTTTTGCAGCGACCGAATCTGACCCACAAGCATACCGGCTCCCATGAAGATGATACAGAGAGCTGCGAAACAGACGTGCGACTTGCCGTCTTCGGAGTGGTTGGCTGCGACCTGAGAAAGAGCCTGGCCGTTGGACAAAACCAGAACGCCGACGTTGCACCACAGCTGGATGGACTGCAGCAGATCGACGGCCAGACGGAAAACAGGGCCGTAGATTCGCGTAGCCATGTCTCCGTATGTTCGCATGGGGTACTGTGGACTGTCCATCTTCATGTACATTTTGAAAATGAGCCAGCCGGTGTAGGCAGCAGTAGCAGCGAGCACGGTGAAGAGAAAGATGCCGGGGAAGTAGCCGAGAGTGGAAATCGAGTAGGGCGCTCCTGTGGGACCCATAATGTCCGTGGTGATGAGGTAGAAGACCGACATCCAGGAGGCGGTCTTGAGAGCCTTGTTGGCGACATCCATGTCCTCCTTGGCGCCTGGAATGCCGTCCAAAACTCCGGCTTTGTCATGATTGTGCGAATGGTCGCCTCGGTAGTCGTCCGGGTAGTCCTGTTTTTCCAGAGCTCCTTCCTCAGATGCCTGTTCAGAAACCACCTCGGGCTGGGCCTCCACGACCTCGGGCTGCTTCTTTTTTTTGAAGAAACGCGCGAATCCGGGAATCAGCGAAATCTGGTCCGGCGGAAGAGCGTCTTCCTTGCGTCGCTGGATGGCTGCGTAGTAGTAGTACGCCTCTCTGGGAGCGTGGTAGTTGAGCTGGTCCGAGTCGGCCTCCTCAATCACCATGATGGGCTCATTAGCCGCATCCAGATGAGGGTGGTGGTGTTCATGGCCTTGGTGTTCATGTTCGTGGTAAGCAGGAGCGGATTCTCCTTCAGTTTCAGCCTCAGGCTTTTCCTTCTTGAACCGAGAAAAGACTCCCATGGTGAAGAAAAACAAGGAAACAAGTAGTCAGCTGAAAGAGGACTCAGAGTACAAGGACGTCATATTATATAACCACCCACCACAAACACCGATCACTCACTCTCGGAAACCATAAAAGTGCCGTTCATATCAAACTTCACGGCCTTGTCCTTGTTCACCGCATCTGCCCTGCAGTACCAAGCCCAATACTGCACGCCAGGAAAAAGTGAAAATGCCTCGAGGGGGGGGAAATGGCGACCGGGTTTTGTGGCCCCCCCCAATATTGTTCGATTTTCATCTTTGCCCCTCGATATCCGCTCCTACCACACCATCTTCACCACTCACAGTCTTATCAAGATCTCCTCCATTCTACGTTTACGGTTGTTTTCCTTCTGGTAGACACTTTTTCATTTAACGTTGGACCTCATGCATGGGCCGACTTGGCAGGAGAAAGTTTGAACGTCGAAATCCGGAAAAATAGAGAGAAAACCTGTGGTTTTTTTGTAGTCCCTGTGACGAAAAACCGTCAGGAATTCATTCTATCAACTTCCCCGGCCTCCATCCCCCCTCGTTCAGCCCCCACAATCCTCCAAAGACGTTAAGCTCCGCCACTGCCGTATGAAACTTTGCACTTTGCCATCCGTTTTCCGTGAGGCGCTGAAATGACGACAAGATGATAAGAGGGGCCAATGGGAGCAGGTGGGTGTCGAAATGGGGCCTGAGAGAGAATAGAGACCGAAAAAACAGCTCTCCAAGTGCGTAGAACCGCTCGAACCGCCTCCGAACACCCCTCATCTCCACCTCGGTTAATGATCTCATGGTGCTCAAATGCTACTGGCAATAAGCCTGGGTGCCGTATGGGGTTGCTGGTGGTTTTCGGGGTCCGGTGCCCTTCAAGCCACAGACTCTAAAAGTGACACCCTCGACCGTTTAACCCCGACCAATGCATCTTAAGAATAAAAAAAGACCTTCGAGTGGGCAGCAGTAGAGACCTCAGCTTCTTGCACCACCGAGCTCTCTGGAAGCCCTTTTTTCCGGCTTGGCAACGCTTGCAGTGCCTTACATTAAACGGCAGTGCATCTGGCTGCATTTTCGGAACGGATGATCGGAGAAGCGGGAGAAGCGTCTGAACGGAATGAGATGCACACTACGGTACTGTAGCGGATAGTGATGTCAAAGTGGGGCAAAGTGGGACAAACTGGGGAGCCAAAAAACTTGTAGGAGGGTGCTAGAGACCCATTCTTGAGTCTTCTCGGTGTCATTTTCTAGATCCTTATCTTCAGGCGGCTCTAATTTACTTTTTTCAACAATCATCACTGATAACTAACAACCAAGCTACTCGTACAATACTCGACTGCTCGGCTCACAATTCTCCTGGTCAATCCCCATCTAGAAGGTCGCGTGACTGAGATATTAAACCAGTCCCTCTTTGTGCACTTGTGCCTGTCTCAACGTCTAATGGCAAAAAAAAAGCAAAAACGGAAAACGTCATAGACGCTTCAATATCCAACAGAAAAAGATGAGAACAGTCTCTCCAGATTCGACACACTCCACAGATTGCTCTGGTGCAGTCCCATTAGTTTCCCCACAACTGCCCCAGTTTCCACTAGTCACATTGCTACTCCAGAGTTTCGGTAGCCACTAAAATAGTCCAAAGCTTCAGCGCCTCACCGTTGCTAATTTAGCCATCAGAGCCGTTCCTGGAAGTCCCAACTTTTCAAAAAAGTATTTTTTTAATTCAAAGACTTCCAACTCCAACGTCTGCTTCGATCGACTCTGCCTTCACTCGTATCGAAAAAAGTATTTCTGAAAAACTGCTCATCGGTTATCAAGCCACAGATAAGAGAAAGCGGCTGAGCCGAGGAAAGGCGTGATAATAGTAAGATACCGACAGAGTATAATAACCGAATGTCTCAGACGGCTATAGACGTGCACGCTTTAGTATAATGGATGCGTCGAGGAAAGACATCAGAGGGGTCTGTCTCATGGTATTCTGAGACTTGAAGAGACAGATGTTCGGTAAGAGCCGGAAATATATATGGTCAAATGTTGATTCTTCTTATTGCCACTATGCTTACGTAAGCAAGATTACTGAGGGCAGAGTTGTCGGGAAATGCTATACTTTTGCTTACGTAAGCAAACCTGAAATTGGCCCAAATACAATAAAAATTACATAACTGCACTCCTCTTCTCTTGGGCTATCAACTGGTACCGTTCATTAGTCTGTAGCACAAGTATTTGTACTTCTTCGTTGATAGAAAGACACCCAACACTTGGCATGTAGTTGGTGAGGTGAAGTTCTAAGTAGATCTCTAAGTAAAAGTCTCTAACTTGCGATACAGTGATGCTACAACGGAAAAAAGTTGACAGGGCGAATCCCCTCGTCTCGAGCAATCCACTGGTATCACTTTCGAGTCGATCGGATGCTCATCCATGAAGTCGTTTCATTAAAGTGGAGTGACCTATGCATTTCCGACATTAATTGATTAATCCTGAGATGGAAAATGCACATTTATATTGAACTCAAATGGGTGAAGCATCAATAAGTAGAGTCACGAGGTGCTTTTTGTTAGTCTTCTACGTATATATTTATTGGGTGAATCCCCCATCACTGTTCTTCCTCATCGCCTCTTCCATATCGCCTCTTCCGTCACTGTTGCCACTCGTAGAACCATGGCTGATACCCACAAGTGTTCCTGGTAATGGATTGACAAGCTATCTTTCGTCTGCTTCTTCGTTTGGTCTTTGAAGCCAGGGTAGACACAGGGCTCTTCTTTTTCTTCGTTCCAAACGGGTTTTCATGCTAGGACCAACTATTCTTCGCGAGCTGAAGCCTGGAAGGAGATTGGGGCTGCAAGATTGGGGTTGCTGATTGTCTTTGAACCGCTTGCATTTCTCATCTCACTCGTCTTTGTGTGGCTGTTTTGGCACGACCGAAGAATTGCAGAGTCGCACTGTGAACTTATGGGCTCTTCAGTCTAGGAGGTGGGGTGTTTTTGTCACCAGGAGATTGGACGTTGGAGTAATCAATGCTGAGTCAATGAACTCCGCCCAATGTCTGATATCTGTGGTGGTCAAGACTGGCGTGACGCTGGTGACTGTGTCTGAGATTCGAGATCTCACTGCTCACTTGGCGAATTTATTTATTTTTTAAAAAAGAAAAGGCAAGCCAGACTGGAAGCTCTCATATCTGCCACATACCAACCACATACCTCAGCACAACACACAACAACACGTTCAAACCGCCTACACAAACAACAACACATTCAAACCGCCTACAAAAACGACAGCCCACTCGCTACGCTCGTGAGCTTACAACCGGTTCTATACCAATCGCATTGAATAAATATCACTGATCCATCCCGCTGAGAAGAGGTTCAGCTTCTTCGTCGTTGGACCGAGCCTGGGCCTCCTGTCTGGCCTCATGCTCGCTCTTTCTCGCGTTCCACTTGAGCCTGTCCCTGTTGAGATATCGGCCGTACATGATGAGAGCAACCATGATTGGCAGTTGGACAAACACCACAAACGTGACTGCCAAAGACACCCATATCCAGTCAATTAAGCGGGACTCGTCCCAGAGGTGGAACCGGTTGACGACCATGGGTGTAGAAGCCTCAAAGAACCGAGCAAACATCATGGCCAGGGGAATCACCAGCCACAGCGACGTTCTGTAGGGAGGGGCGTTCTTTTCGTCAAACTCATAGCCCGTTTCCAGATCGATATCTGGCAGCAGTTGAGGTTCGTGTGAGCTGGCTTCCGAGGTCATGGTGAGAGTGTTGAGTCAGAAGGTATTGGACGAGTCCCTGAAGATATAAGAGTCGAAGAGAGAGAGAGCTAGTGAACTTTGAAAAAGCCGCGATGTTGACCTCTCTTTGAGACAACAGGTGAGAGCAGGAGATGGTTGTGTGTGGTGTTGAAGGGTAGCATTGTGATTGGAAGACTTTGGGTGAAAAATGCAACTAAACAGTTTCATTAGCACTCTGCTGTTGCTTCTACACCCCTCATAACAGTGAGAGTTCAATATACGGCCGTTCTTGCGCCATATATGCCCCTGGTCGATCAAACTTATAATACGAGTCTCAGGTAGCTGAAACATGTTGAGAGATGAGGAGAGTGGAAGATGACGTGGTTTTTCGTGTCATTCAAAATCGAATAATATTCGTCTTATCGTCGAGAGATACTTGGCTCACTTGAAATAGCTCCAAACACCACGGTACAATTAGCAAGCTGGTCTGCTCTACACAAACTCACTGTTGACATACTTCTACTCTAAGCAACTCCAAGAGGCTATTAATTGCCTCTATTTCTCACCTTACTGCCAAGCCTCGTATGCATGATAAGCGAAACTCAATCGGATATCAGGTACGAGAATACAACTACAGGGTGAGGTTTTATTTTTTGGAACATAAACTAGGGCACTAGCTAGTTCAATCAGGTACAAAACAGTTAATCAACATCGTCATCGTCGTTTCACACAATAAATATCACTAAACACCTTCTCCTAGCTACTCCATGGAAACCCTCAAACCATCGCCCAGACTCATGGTGATGTGGGTCTTGAAAAGCACAGGAAGACCCTGCTTGTCTCGCCATTCAATGTCTGAAAACTCCTGAATGAGACGCACAATCACGTACGAAGCCTCGGTCAAGGCGTACTGCTGACCTAAGCAGATTCGAGGTCCGCCGTTGAAAGGCAGGTATTCCCATCCCTTGGGACACCCTGGTTCTCCCCAGCGTTCGGGACGGAAATCCGAGGCGTCAGGACCCCAGATGCCCTGGTTGTGGTGCATGAACAGCACCGAGTAGGCCACTATCTGGTTTTTGGCCACGTAGATGGGCTGGTCGTAGTTCTTGCCTCCTCCAGTGGGCAGAGTGGTTTCTTTGTTGGCCTGACGCATGTTGATGGGAACAGGAGGACACAGCCGAAGAGCCTCGTTCACCACGTACCGCAGATAGACGCATCTCTTGAGCGACTCAAACGTGATTGTGTCTGGAGACGAGCCGAAATGCGTCTTGATTTCGTCTCGAAGTTTGGCCTGCTTCTCGGTGTTGGCTACGAGACACAGAAACACAAACGACAGGAGAGCAGCCGTGGTGTCTCGTCCAGCAATGAGAATGTTGATGAGCTGGTCTCTGATGGCTGCTGGGTCTCGAGTCACCTGAGCCAACTCATAGAGGAAGGTGTACTTGTCTGCACTTTTGAGCTGGAGCTCTTCGGGACTCAGTTGCAGAGCCTGGTTGACAAAATGGTTCGAGAAGGCATGGACGTTGTTGACGGCGGTGTGGAACTTGTTTCGGTAGAGGACATCGCCCCAGATCCAGTAGAATCGCTGCAGTTTGGACCGCATGGCTGAGAACTCCAGAGCAGTGGTGAGAGCGTCAGGGTACGCTTTTCGAATCTCCTCAGAGACTGACACACGTGACGAGTCGTGTGACAAATCACGTGAGTCGATTTCTCGAGGGAAGTACTTTTTCTCATCCTCTTCCCACTCGTCTATGTTGGAGTGGTAGTCACGTGTTTTGAAGGCGAGTTTCTCGTTCATTCCTGGCACCATTCGACTGTCCTTCTTTACGTCTTTGAGACAATCTCCTAAACTGTCGACAGACTCACCGTAGAGCAAATCCGTGGCGGTGTCCATTGTCAACATGAAAAACAGCTCCTGGATATCTACCTCGCCATTGAGAGCCACCTTGCGCTTCACAATCTCCATAAGTTGCTGCAATGACCTCTCCAGAGACGACAGATGACTAACCCGCTCCTTGGAGAACTGGGGTCGAAGCAGTGCTCTTGAATGGGCCCATCTTTGACCGTCTAGTGTGAAAATTCCGTCTCCCATCAAAGTGAACAAAAGCGCGTGTCTGGTCTTGCCCAGATCGTAGTCCGCGAACTGCGTGGCCAGAATCGCCTTGATGTTGTCCGACTCCGACGTGTAGATGACCTGCTCGCCTCCCAGAGACACAATGAAGGTGCGGATCTGGGTGAAGTAGTCGACGATGATGGCGTTGTAGAACCGGTCCTTGTTGCACCGGATGACCGCGTAGATGAGCCACCAGCCAAACAGGCCTGAGGGTCGTGAAGGACATCGAGCCAGGTTTAGTCGGTACTCCTTGTATCTGCGATGAACAGTGCTGATTTGCACATTCAACAGCAGCAGTAGGAGGATCACGGGGACTATCAAAAGGGGTAATAGTAGTAATTCGACAGTTGGAATTGGTATCATTGAAAGGTGGGTGAAAGTGGACTGAAAAAGAAGACACCCCAGAAGTCCCCTTATGTATATATCCAAACCTCTTCTTTGTGTCTACTTCTTCTGACATCCCTTTATTCCTCCACCTTAAAATCGACTCTAAAACAGACTGTGGAAACAACAAGGAATGAGACATGTGATGGAGACACTAACCAGGCGCTAGAGACGCTAGTGAAGGGGAAATGTGGGGTCGACACAGCACGTGTTTGTGTATTTGATTGAGAAGGGCTCATTTTGTTGAGTCACGTGACAGGAGCAACAAATTCGGTGCTTTGAACTTCCAAGTTTGAAATTTACGTCTTGATACATCTGTGCCAATTGAGCTGACCAGATGAGACAGAAATGGAGGGTGAATCAGGTGAGTATCCTCAAACCTCATAACCTCAGAACACCCCATTAAAGCTCATAACCTCATAACTAGAGAACTTCTCAAGATCCCATCAAAACTCATAACCCCAGATTCAGATACTTGATCACTCTACATCATAACCTGAATGAAGAGTTATCCCACAGCCACTTGAATCCAACAAAGATTACTGATCCAGGGTCTACCTCCTCTTCCCCACCTCTAGTGGGGCAGCCAGAACGTGCAACTTTCGAAAATCTGGAAAACGGAAAACTCGAATTGAGGCCAAACGAGTCAGAAAAAAGACACTTCAAAAACAAGAGCTGGAGCTGATGTCCGGTGGAGATCAATTTTCAGCTGAGACCACTATCTGGTCTTCTTACCGTCTCCAAATCCCATCCACACCATGTAACATTGGTTTGGCAGCCAGGAGGTATCATTTACCCCACATTTTATTAAATGATGAGTTGAGAAGTTGGAGGGGGAGGTGAGGTCATTAAAGCGGTACCGGTAGTGTAGCGTGGGTTCAAGAGAATAAAAAAAAATCAGCTCAAAATTGTTCAATTTCATGCGCATTACTAATCATCCTCTTTTCTTGTCCATGTTTACTAATCGTCTCGAGTAAATGGGATAAGAATAACAAAACAACTCCAACTTTGCCCTGTCAAGTGTCAAAAAGAGATACGAGAAGTACGAATACAATACTGGCTATCTTATCAATCTTTTGAGTTAGTTGTCTGACAATTGTGACTCTGACGTGCTTCTTAGAGGTTACCATAAGACCCTTAACGATACATCACTACAGACACCCCAATAAAGCTGCTACCAGGCTGATTTCAGTACAGCTGAAACCCCCTTGTTTTCAGCTTCATTTTGATACCAAATACGTTGTGTTTTGGTGGCACTTTCAACAAGCAGGGTTAACACTCCACTTCTCTCCTTGGAGAGGTACACCTTGGAGACTCAAAAAAAAAAAAAAAAAAAAAAAAAAAAAAAAAAAAAAAAAAAAAAAAACATTACAAATGGAAACACCAAAAACTACCAAATCTACCACCCCTCCTCTTTCCCCCTCCTCCACCTGCCTATTCTCCTTCTTCTTCGCTGACTAATCATCTACTCACACCATCCCCTTGGCTGACTAATCACCATGCATACTTCACTTCACACTCTGTTTTCACTCCTCAACATGACCCGAACGAATCTCGCGTACAAGGTGGGAGCACACGTGTCGACCGCCAAGGGCGTGCAGAACGCGGTCACCAACTCGGCCAACATGGCTGGCAACTCGTTTGCGCTTTTTCTCAAGTCTCAGCGACAATGGACCGGCCGCAAGTACGACAAGAGTGAGGTGGACGAATTTCACCATCTGTGCAAGGAGCACAAGTACAGTGGCCAGACGGACATTTTGCCACATGGCTCGTATCTCATCAATCTGGCGTCTCCCGACGCAAACACCGCCTACAACTCTCTCAAGGGTTTCATTGATGATCTTCAGCGCTGTGAGCTGCTCGGTATCTCCAAGTACAACCTGCATCCTGGAGCTACGGTTGGATATGACAAGAAAAAGTGCATTGAGCGGCTGGCTGCGAACATTGACCGAGGTCTGGAGGCTACCAACTTTGTGCAGGTTGTTTTGGAGAACATGGCCGGTCAGGGAACCACTCTTGGCAATCTCGATGATCTGGCAGCTATCATTGATCTGGTGAAAAATAAAGATCGCGTGGGTGTGTGTATCGACACGTGTCACACGTTTGCCGCTGGTTACGATCTCCGAGACGAAAAGTCGTTTTCCAAGTTCTGGAAGCAGTTTGACAAGCTCATTGGATACAAGTACTTGTCGGGTATTCATCTCAATGACTCCAAAACGCCTCTCAATAGTAATAGAGACCTGCACGAGAACATTGGCTACGGATTTCTCGGTCTCGAGGCTTTCCGGCTCGTGATGAACAAGCCTGAACTGCAGGGGCTTCCTCTGATTCTCGAAACGCCAGGAGAAGACGATATTCGAGCAGAAGAGGTGAAACTGCTGGAACAGCTGATTGGCAAGGCTGCCGACGACGAGTTTGTGCTGCAAAAGTCTGCTGAGCTGCAGAAACTCGGCGAGAAAAACCGCAAGGTGGAGCAGGAGAAGATGGACAAGAAGAAGAAGAGCAGTAAGCCCGAGAAGCAAAAGCCGCTGGACCGGTGTCTGGAAGACAAGGATGTGTTGGAGCAGTTTGTCAAGGACGCAGACAAGTACATTCGGGAGCGAGATATGATGAGCGAGATTCTCAAGGGAGAGGGAGATGAGAAGCCCAAGAAGCGGGCCAAGAAGGTGAAGGAGGTCAAGGAGGAGGTTAAGGAGGAGGTCAAAGAGGAGGAGCTGTGATGGAGCATGTATAGAATGTATTTTTAGTGTATTTTGGTAATTGTAGACAGACATGACAAGTTTTTGATGACAAGTTTTGATGACAAGTTTTGATGACAATTTTTGATGACAAGTTTTTGATGAAAAGTCGACAATGTGGTACATACTTGTAGCTCTGTTTTTACTTATTTCATTTACTATTTGTGCTGTCACAATTGTATCATTCAATATGGCTGCTTATCATCTAAGTTCTTTATCAGATCGAAAAAGCAAATCTGAAAATACTGAGTGATTCTTGAGTATCAGAATGAGGCTGATAATGCAATTATTCAATGCCAAATATTGCAATCAGTCAATGCCAATTCAATGCCAAGTATTACTCTGAGACTTAATTTCTTCCAAGTTCGATAAATACCTCAGATGATAATATATCTGGTGAAACACGGGGAGTGAGACATCTGAATACGGGATAACAAATATCTCAAAGTGGATACGAGAGAAGATGGAGGACTTGTCACGTGAGCATTGAAGTACTGGTACTTACTTGTACAAGCAACACTGACGAGACATCTTGAGACAGTGTGAAGATCTTCTACAAGTACCTGGTACATACTATGTCTGGTGTGGAACATAGGATCAAGTCTAACAGTAGAGTATACAGTAGGTGCCATAAGGAGTTCGAGGAAGAAGATACATCAATCACCACGAGCTCCATATCCACCTATCCCCCTAAACAATGCCCACCATGTAATTCTTTATATACTATATTTATGCGCTGAGGAGACTGAACACTGGCTTCTTGTCTTGTTTTTGATGGCTATGCCACGTTAGTTCTTTTGGGGCTTGAAGGGCAGGAGGGCAGAGGAGGGCAGAGGAGGGCAGAGGAGGGCTTTTGAAGGGTTTCTGAAGGCGAGTCCTACCAGAAAGTCCTCCAGGGAGTCCTACCAGTCAGTCCTCTAGGAAGTCCTCCAGTCCTCCAGCCAGTCCTCCAGTCAGCCTACCAGCCAGCCTACCAGCCAGTCCTCCAGCCAGTCCTCCAGTCATAACCCTCCTGGACTCCGTCAAATCGACAACTGATCCAGAGAAATGCGATCGAAAGAAGCCCTCCGTTTGGCCGGTTCCAGACGGTAGAACTTCTCGCGGCCGTCGTTCGATCTGCCACCGATCCACAGCTTGTCGTGGGGCGACTCGCTGAGGTCCGGGGCTCCCGCGGCCTGTTGCGCCGTCTGAGCCGTCTGGACCGCCGGCTGGACTGCGGGCTGTGTCTGTGTCACTCCCTGTTGCTGGCCGTTCTCAGGTATCGAGTGGTTGTCGAGCATTTTGTACATCTGCGACGTGGGGCCCGTGGTGACGGTGGCCGTGGACGCGGAGGTCTGTGTGGTGGTGTTGCGTTGGTACGACGTGGAGAAGCTTCCAAATAGCAGCGAGATGAACGGTCTGCTTGTGGGCATGGTGTTGTGTGAGATGTCGACGGTGATGTCGCGAGGGTATAGGTGAGAGAAGAAGAAAAGAAGAAGTGGTGTGTCTTGGCGTGAGGAGTAAGACGAAAAACGCACGTTGGGTGTGTGCCCTTTGTGTCTTGTTTGTCTTGTGTTTTTTTTTTTGTGTCGTGGCCCGGTTCTCGGTATAAATAAGAGCAGTGTCGCCGTCTTCTCTGCTGTCTGTCTAGTGCTCAGGAACTAGCGTACTTGTACTTGTACTTGTGTACTGGAGGTCTGACACTGACTGTTTGGGTCGTATAGTTAGACACGGCTTATCGGATGGAAGAGAGTTTTTGACGTTGTGCCAACGTTAGTAATGCATGTGATGCGAGATAAAGCGAGCAAGGCAGTGGCAAGACAGACAAGAAAAAGAAAGAGAGGGGAAGTGCAAAAAAAAAGATGGCAAAAGATGGGAGCAAGCAGGTTCTTGGTGCAACCACAATCGGAGGACAAAAGAGCAACAAAGTGGATCGATCGGCTTCAGTACACTCTGGTCCTTGCACATTCCAACCCTGTTGTATCTCTGCGTAATCGCGTTAATCGCTCATCTCAAAGTTGGCACTACAAGTACAATAATAACTGTAGACCGGCGTTTGAAATACAATACAATTACAGATTGCAGAATACAACAGTGGGATCTCCACACGACCCACATGTATTCCTGCAGTCCATGAGGTACATGTTCACATGGAGATAAAGAAGTATCACACCGTTGTCAGGCAACCACTCGAACAAGCAGTCTTTCTGCTCTTTATTTATCCTCACTTTAGCCGAAATATCACCGACCATGCTGTTCTCAATCTCAACGTTCATCTCTCCAGCCTTCATCTCACTCCCCCTCGATCACATGATCGGAGAGAACCGGGACGTTTGGGGCGGTGAGACAGAAGACAATATCCGATGCCAGCCAAGACCCGATCGTGTGTCCGACTTGTCCGATCTCATGGAAAAGACGTCAAACCAGTCCCTGAACATGTCGTTATTATGGGCATCGGCTTAAGGTTCCGTTCCGAGGTTCCGATCTTCCCCGTAGTCACTGTTAGTGATTGTTGAGAGGTTGAGCAGTTCTAGAAGGTTGTACTTGTAGATTGAACTAGTTGTGGGAAGTGTTCAGTGGTACAAGTGTACAAGTGTACAAGTATGTACAAGTACCGGTAATTAGGTAACTTGATATCATTTACCGAATACGAGCTTAGTAAGAGTTGCAACAATTTCAGAACTGTCAATTGGTTGGTGGTATTGTAAGCAATTTTGGGCTTGTTTGGTATCAAACTGCTTGTTCTCATCTCCTGAGCGTTTTTGAGATATTATTAGAGCTCCATATTGTGCTGGTGTGTCAGTGCTCAGCTGAGTAAGCAAGGTATGCACTGAGGAGTCTCATGTTACTTGTATACTTGTAGAACAATGTTCTGGAAATGGAGAAGTACTTGTACTTGTATTTGTAACCTGTCCGAATAAAGCATTGGTGCTCATATTTGCACTTTAAGAGCTCGTCATTGCTTTGGAATGGAATCCAGACTTTCGAGTTCATGATGTTTATGCACTGTGAATTGAGAGTCAATACAAGTACCGTTGTTTTCAGGTCATATTGATTGATTGATTCCTGCGATTTGAAAGTGTTCCAAAAATTCGGAAAAAGCCACCAGAGGCTCACAAATGCTTCAAAGTACAATCCCACTCAAAAATACAAGTACTTGTAGGCACAAAAAACACCCCTCAAATCCTCCCAACCAAGACTCGAACCCCGAGCCCAAGGCAACCACTCAGAAGCTGCCTAAAGCTGTACAATCACAGCAGCACGTACCAGTACTTGTAGGGGGGGGTTCAAGAGCCAATAACCGAGTCAGGCTAGTGTCATTGTACCATGGAACGATAATTCCTTTTCCCCGAGTAATAGACACCTCATATACCCTTTGGACCTGCCTTGTTCTCCTAATCGTACGACAGGGTTAGGGTTTCAGAATCCAGCCAGCAGCGTTGGGAGTTTGAAAACAAGGTTTGAGCATTCCCTCGACCCTCATTGGTCCGGCGTGGAGGGTCCAATATCACCAACTTTTCAAGTGTCTGACTGCACATTAGTTCTAACCCAAGCAGAAATGTCTGGAATTCAGGTGAGTGACTGTGCGAGAGCGGTGAGGCGTGGGCGAGGGGAGGATATTCGAGCGACCGACGACGATGCCTGTTTGTGGCTTCTCGATTGATGGATTGGTGGATGGACAACGAGAAGAGAAGGAGGAGCGGTATTTGACACAAACGACATGACGAGGTGACAAGGACAATGTGACTGTTGGCGACACAGACAGAGAGGAGAGGTGATATGGCAGACGACAGCGAATGAGTGGACGACAGCGAATAGTGGACGACAGCGAATAGTGGACGACAGCGAATGAGTGAACGACAATGGAGCAATCACGGCGTGGGTCAGGGGTATGGCGTGTTCAGGAACACGTCTGACAAAAGGTGTGTCATGGGAGGTGGTGTGAGGGGGAGGTGTGAGGGGGTGGTATGAGGAGGTTGAGGTTGACGTGGCGTAAACAGTCATACCACTACTCACGTACAACACCTCTTAACACCACGGCAACTACACCACAGCACACATTACATACGACCGAATTGAAGCTCAAGACGACACTGCCATAGTCATGTCACATTACGTCCTCAGAAATTCTTGTCATGTTTGACGCCCTCAGAAACTATTGTCATGTTTGACGCCCTCAGAAATTCTTGTCATGTCTTTTTCGATGTCCATTCTCCTTTCCATCCTTGTCGTCAAAGAAGTGAGCAATACACCATTGCGACTACCATCTGTTGTCATGTCTGACATTTACATACTAACCCAGTACGTTAAGAAGCCTTCTTACAAGATTGTGCCCCACTTTATGGGCTTCAACCTCCCCACCGTTTCCAAGTGGATCCCCATTCTTGGAATCTGGGGCGCCGCCGCCGGCATTGGCGCTCTGTTCCTCATCGAGGGTGTCCCCCGAACCCGACAGGACATTCTGTGCAAGATCCCCTTCATCGGCGAGCACTGGATCCGAGAGATCCCCGCCTCCGACAACCCTTTCTAATCGAGGTCCATATAGATTATACATTGATATTAAAAGGAGTGTACGAGTTGTACGTAGTACAACGAGTGCTAGTTGATTGAAGTAAACATGAAACAAAACGTTTTGAGAGATATAGAGAGATGCTGAATCAGCGAAATATAAACATTTCAAGGTAACTGAACAAGCACTGTTCTTCCACTATAATATGAGAACTACTGTACCTTCTGCTAAGACTCATAGTAATAGTGAAGGTGCTAATACTGTTGAATTGATGTCTAGTTTGTCAATCAAAGCTGCTGCTACATTCCCGAGTGTCTAGAATACATTTTTTGTTGATGCTCTCTTTTCAGGAATTAGTTGACTCGCCAACAAATAAAAGATTATACTTGGGAAATACTTACTGTGAGATCTCATTGGACTTGAGAGCTACTAATCCGTAATTTAACAACAGATTCACCGAGGGGAACGCTCAGACCACTTGAATGGACCAGAACAAGTCACGTGACTCACTCTACACCCTCAAATCCACCTCCTTCACTCATTTGACCATCTTCACTACCGTCGTCAGGGTAGCAGACCCCATACTCTAATTTACCCATGCTCAGTTATACATGGGATATTTAGCACCTGGACCAACTTTTTCTCACCTGCACACCACACGCGAAAACGTGAGTATCCAACAACACCATCAAAAGCCGACGACGCAAAGATACAATGATGATTTAATTCAATGGGAATCTCTCCGACAATTTTCATGGAGGAAAAACTATATATTGAACCTCTGATCTTGTGCTTTGAATGTCTGGTTTCTTGATCCCTACTAACAACAGCATTCTGGAAGATAACGTGGGTTGACTATATAATGAATCGGTGAAATTTTGTTGTATGTGATTGCTGAGTAAGGGTAGAGTGATGACGGCTACCATGTATTTAATATGAGTGAGAGATCTGGGATTAAATCTTTGGAAGTAACCCTGACTAACCCTGACTAATCCTGCAAGTATGAAAAGAACACAGTGCGACTCTTGCCGTGGAGTGTGATGTCATCATACACTCAGTCTCATTTGGCACTACAGCTCCAAGATATTTCTGTATCAGTAGACGTGGCTGGTTTTCTAGATTGAGAAGATCAGTAAGATGGCGTAGGGGGATTGGAATATCGATCATTCGAACATTTCCTTGTCCCTCTCGCATAAAATGTGCGAGCAACTTTATTGTAGCCAACCACGTTTCCAAAGAGACCTCGTATTATTCGAATGATCGATATTCCAATCCCCCTACGCCATCTTATGGTAATAGGATGAGACTAGGACCATTGGAGAATGAATACTTCCAATTTTACACAGACAGACAGTCACTGAGCACTTTTATATACCAGCTCAATCATTCTGCGACTTGTCCAAATGGCTAACCAAGTATGATTACTAAGCCGATTACTAAGCCGATGACTAATCCACCTTCCTTAAGGTTTGTTAAGGGTAAGTAAATGAAGAGTGCCAAAAGTGTTGTAATGGAAACTGAGGCGGATTTTGTATTGGCACTTTAGCTGGAAGTTGGATAAAACGACTATTAACCCATCTGGCTACGTAATGAAATTACTCATGTACTTTTACCAGTTCAGGAACCTCTTATTTGAACCCCTAGGTGGTTTTTAACTTCAACTAAATCCAAGTAATAAAGTCGAGTGAAGTGAATATCTTCCTGAAACACGCTAGAGAAACAACGAGAAAAGGAGGACTTGAAATATTGACAAATTGAAACACGCTGAAACTGTAGATATGTACAGAATTATGGTTTTTTGAAAACTACGCGCTTTGAACCTGGAATGGTTATTTTTTCCAGCTCACACGCCATGATAGCTTCCAAAGTGCTAATTAAGAAAGATTTAATAGCCAGAAGTTCACAGATGGTCTTACTGAGCGACATGGATTATACTGGTAACTCAGCAGTTGTATTTTTTTGTACATCGCTCTCATTAATCGCTTTGATTTAGTGTCATAAGAAGCCAGTAAAACCGATCAAGTACCAAAAACCTTTTCATTTGATATTAATGGAGTCATAAAAGCTGATAGTTGAGAAAAAGTCTCTATTGTAAGTTCTCTTCTGCCTGTGAATACCTATATGTTGAAAGACGTGATAATGACACCTCAGAAAAAGATTGTACTCAGAAAGACATTGCAAACTGATGAAACAAGTGCAGATATCGAGGAAATAATTAAAGGCAGTATTTAGGCGACAGTTCAACTCTCAAATTGTGTCACTCGATGATTTTAGCCCTCAGACGTACAACTGAAAAATTGCATAGCAGAATTTTTTTGCTTATAGAAGAAAATCCGTTCTAGAGCATCACTCTGCTTCTCAGTTGCTCAATTGACTCATACCTATTCTACCAGCACTGACGTCATCATTAAGTCAGGGTTAGTCAGGGTTGCAATGGGGAAATACAAACGAGTGTAAAAGAGTGTTAGAACAATCTGTAGAGAGGCTTGTTCTTTGTATTGATATGAACGATTTTGAGGATATCTGTGCTTGTAGTTAAACATGGTCATTTCCAAGAAGCTGAGATCACAAGATAATTCTAGCAAGCCCTGGCTAAACATGTCTTGCCTTATCCGAGAGCTTTAGGCAGCAGATAAATCACTTAGATATCATGCACGTTTTCTAGGTATCAAGATAACTGAACAATCATAGTTCAGAAACCTTTCTAGAACTGATGAAAACTTGAGGTTTTGAAATGGGGCATCTAGCTTCCCGATTTCTTAACGGTTAAAGGTACAGCGAGTGTCTCCCTCCTTACTGGCTACAATGTTCGTACCGGTACACTTATCTCCAACCATCTCATAACTCATATCTTGTCATACCGGTACTGTACAATGCTAACTTATCAGATCTGAAAAACTCTCTGGTTCGATCTCTTGTATCTCCAGGCTACAACAAGTTTGTGGACAGTCTTCTTAAATGAACTTCAAATGGCTCAGGTGGAAGCTGGACGACAGAACTTGCAATTTTTACTTTTGAATAAAGATAAGTAAAGATGAACTGTGAAGTGCTCTATTAGATGATAGCTACCGAGAGAAATAGATACCAAAATGATCGCATGAAAACGAACAATTCAATGGTACCACTGGAAGTTGTGTACCGACCACAGGAAAGATGAAAGTATTCCACATATGCTTACAAGTACCGGTACAGTACTGTAGTCAAGAGTCAATATCTTTGAAATGTTCTGTGGGTTGGTCTGTTACAGTAAATCGCTACAGCAGTTTTTGTGTTTATTTGTGAGTTGAGACAGTGGTACAGTCTATCCGCAATAGAATAGCTATATAAGAAGCCTCATTCACTAGTTATCTGATTTGAACAAGGTTCTTATCTCATTGGGTCTGCATAATCAATGTTCGAGGTACAGGCACACTTTATGGCACTCCCTTCAGTCCGCCTTTTGTCTTTGTGTCAGTTATTTCTTATCTCCGCTACTTTACCCCTTATTTCCGTTTTAATGTCTTAAGTCCGCTACTTTATGGCAATTCTGGCTTAACTCCGCTACTTCAACAAAATTAAGGTTACTTAACAAAAATCTCAAAGCTACCTAGAAACGCATAAATAAAACACAAACTCTCAAGTATTTTGTTGAATGTTTTTGCAACATCAGAAGAACGTTGTGAAATTTCCCTTGCGACACTTACTAGACGAATACATCTGCTCTACAGATGGCAATGCTAAATGTCTCATTTTCTCAACAGTTTTAAGCTATATACCTTATTTAGAACACGTGATCTGTGATTAGGTAATCACCACCTGAATTTGTCTTATGTAATCAAAAAACTGAGGTTCTTTGGGAAGCCTCCGAAATAGCAGCAAATTCAGAAAAAAACAAACGAGGCGGCGTCAGATGCAATTACGGCACAAAGTACTGGTAATTTTATATTCCCAAGTCCACCCTGAAAGTGCAGCTCATAAATATCGTACATACCAGTTGCTTGATATCTTCACAAGGATCTACTTGTACTTACGTAAGAAGAGGTGAATGTTTACTGAAAGAAAACAGCCAAGGGGTTGTAGTGACTCAGTTACAACATTGGTAGGTTTTTCTGGCACTTGACTTGTTTGTCAAATTTGCTGTATGTTTTTCATTTAACTGATTTCGGCTAAACACTTGCATTAAAAGCCACAAATAGACTTTGGGACATGCATGAACCTAGCCTGGGATTACGAACGGCATACCCCGAGTGTCATCATTTTATTCAAAATCATGCGGCCTTATTCGATTTAAGGTTTAAAATCAAGATGTTAGATAGGAGACCGAATAACTACTGTTAACTGGTTTACAGGCTTTTAGATCTACTTTTGCCACTTGAAATATGAATTTCTAATGTATTGTGTACTACGACTCATAAAATGATGACTAATATACGCTCAGCACAAGTCTATCTGAATCAATACAGGTGAATATGTCCTTTTCCCTACCGTATGTACATACTGTGCTATTTTTTGCCAATTTCGAGATTTTCCGAAATACATCTACACTGGTATCAAAATATCCGCGTGGATCCACTGATTTTGATGGTATATCCAGAATTTGCATGCGGCTGCTGTAGCGACTAATACAGACATATTTCTCTTTCATGAAAATTAAGGTGGAATTGAAGACAAAAAAAAAAAAAACTTGAGGGAACTTATACTATTGAGGAATATCCTGGAATCACCACCAATTGTAGATGTCCTGAAGAGTGCCATCTGATTCGATACGATATGGTAATGGAATTCCCTTCAAGCTCTCATCTCCGCTCGTATTCAGAACCTTCCACTTTTCATCATAAGAAGCTGCAAAAAGTACGTGTTTTTCACGTGACAGAAAGATTCTGGGGGGAGTATGACGTTATGGATCAGATTATCGTCATTCAATAATGTTCCAGCTCAATTTTTGAAAAGATTGGACAAGTGCTACGGGTCTAAAATGACATCCCTTTTTTTTACTTGGCCTTAACAAGTAAGCGTTAATTTAGTTGATGTCTTAACTACCGATACTCAGGAAACCTCCTAAAAGTGCAGAAATACAACAGTGATAGCAATGCAAACAGACAAAAAAGAAAAAGAAACGCCTACGCTTCATTAATTCCGATACGGGGAATCTAGCACCAGTCTCCACGGTTCTCAATATGAGAGGTAACCCTGACTAACCCTGACTAAGCGAGACAGATAGGAAACGGTGCAAAGAATAGCTCACGAGTGTCAACTGGCAGAAAAAGAAGCAGGACGATGAGTCAAATAAGTCACGTGACAGCCTCTGGTTCCTGAGAGAGGAGTGGCTATACTGCTGACTAAATATGATAGCTCTAATATTCCACCAAGACACAAGTCTTGGCATGTCAGAAATCCATCTTTATGCAAACCCCACTTCAAACAGTATAAAACAACCCATCCTCCCAACTCTTCTCTTCCTCTTACCCACCACTTCACTCACCACTTCACTCACCAGTCACTGCACTTCCACAAAACAAAGCGGCGGACGCAATCATGTTATGTCTCCAATTCGGCGTTAGTGGAAGCACAGGGTAGGTGATGGGGGTGGGGAGCACAGCACAACCGGCGATCTCATCGTTGGTGACACAAAGCGAGGATGGTATACGTCCCCAAAGACGTTGTTGATGTCGTGAGTATTAACTTGAAGATATCACTCCAGGGCAGTGACTAAGTCATGGTATCTGCGATATTTTGATACGATATGATAAAGGGCCCGTGAAAGTAGTGAAACCGAACCCATGGGAGTAACACAAAAGAGCTATTAGCACTGGTGAGACGGCTCTTCATATTCCTTCACAAACCTTAACACGAATAAAGCCGCATATTTCTGAATTAAAAAATCATGCGAAATTTGCCATTTTTGCTCCCAGAGAGTGTTTCACTGCTTATTTACATTAAGATTTAGAGTTACTATGTGAATGGTCGAGAAAAACCCATATAAGGTTATAGTGCAATTCACGAAACTCAGCGAAAACGGCAACTCACGGCTCACTGGCTGAATATTTTGACTCACAAAAATATGCCATGTATCTGATAAATCGGAAACTAGTAGATGGACTACTTTTTCAAAGGATTCCATTGACAACTCGTCTTTAAAATCGGAAAGAGTTATAAACTCTATTTTGATAGATGCTGACTAATCACATATTTCTGTCCTGAAGCTATGAGAAGCCATAGTGATGACTACACAGTTGGTTCTCTGCTAACTAATGTCGACAAGGAGATACACCTAAGGCATGACCGTCATTTCAGAATGATCTTGCCACCATAGCACTGAAACTTGTCTTGTCTCTCTCATAGACGTGTTACACACCAGTTGAAGAGCATGGAGAATCTACACAAGACACAATTGCTTTGAATATAGAATTCTTGAGGTGTTTGATCAGTATTCTCCAAGTTTTGTCTCCCTTCTCGTTCAACTGTTTTTAGAGGTACTGTACCATGTTGATTATCCAACTGGTTCAACAGTTGCTCAAATAACTGGCTCAACAGTTGCATCTATAATTGCTGTAAGGATACTCTTCAAAATCTGTATCCCACAGCACTTGACTGACTTTCTTCTACTTAGACACCAAAAAATTATCTCCAGCTCATGAGAGAGTGTTACAATCTTGCTTATGTGGTTAAGTAAATCTCCAACTAAATCCTCTCGTTTCCCAACAAAAACTCAACTAAAAATGTATAGTTTAAATATGGCCAAGAACACAAATACAACGACAACACCACACTGTCCGTTCTAACAACGCTACAGACCCGAGACTAGCGCCAATCGCAATCTTTTGCCCAGTTTGCCCAAAACTCGAGTTTTCAGCTCGAATTTCCAGAAAATGCAGAAAATGAATTTGTGAAAAAAAAGTAGAAACAGGCAATCATCTCTACAAGTATGGATACAGTCTTTCTACATCCAATCGCACACTCCAAGTAGCCTATCATCTGCAAACCACTTTCCTCTTCCTCTCACGCTTTATTCGTGTGGCACGTTATTACTCAGCACACTAACTAATACCCCTGTAACTCCACATAAAATGAGTCTTTTTCGAACCCAACGGATGCCAATAAACAACAAAGACGTGCATCTATTTCCAACCGTTTTTGCGTTAAATTTCCGGTTCTGGTTCGTTGGGTGGTCAACTTCTAGTTTTTTTGCTGTCAAAGTCTGCATGGAAAGAGCTGTCGTGTGGGCAAAAGTGGACCAAAAAGAATGAAATAACATCCAAAATACTCGGAAACCTCTTCCGAGCCGGGATCGGGTTTCGGATTTCGAAAATACCGCTTCTGTAAAATTGTACGGCCCATTTTGTCCGTGCGGCGCAAACAAGGCTGCATTAGCGTGAGTCTTAACAAGTCTGGGGTAGAGGTCCAACGGTTTATTGAAGATCCAAATACGGCCAAGACACGTATCAAAATACTCGTCGAAACGCGCTTAAAACAGCCATGTACTTTTCCTGGCCACAGCTCGTCATCCCACCGAGTAAATCCCGCCTCAAAACCCCGTCTGAGTTTAATAAAAGGTTTGAGTCACATGGCAAGGTTCGAGTCACTTGAGTCACGTGCGGCAAGGTTCGAGTCACTATTTGAGTCATGTCTTTTCCATTTTTTAAAAAAAATCCTCAGAAAAATGAACTCCCTCGAAACCGACGAAAAACGCGTGTCTGTGGAGGAAAAGCAGCTGAGCGCCGAGGAGGACGCCTCGCTGTCGATTCCCGAGCCTGCCAGCGATGGACTGCCTCTGCCTGACAAGGGAATCGCCTGGGTGGCCATGATCGGAAGCACTCTGGGTCTGTATTCGTCGTTTGGATACATCAACGTGGTGGGTCTGTTTGAGGCGTACTACCTGCACCACCAGCTGTCTGCTTACTCAGCGTCCACCGTCTCGTGGATCACCTCTCTGCAGGCCTTCATCTTGCTGGGCAGTGGAGTAGTGTCTGGCCGTCTGGTGGAGATGTACGGTCCTCGAAAACTCGCTATCGTTGGCACGGCGTTCACGGTCACGGGCATCATGACCACGTCGGTGTGCACCAAGTACTGGCACTTCATTTTGGCCCAGGGCATCTGCACGTCGATCGGCAACTCGTTTGTCTACTACGCCTCCATTGTGTCTGTGTCCACGTGGTTCAAAAAGTACCGAGCCACGGCCATGGGCGTAGTTGTGGCTGGCAGCAGTTTGGGCGGTCTGACTCTGCCGTTTGTCTTCTCCAACCTGCAGCCCCGAATCGGCTTTCCTCAGACAGTCAGAGCCATTGGTTTCATCATGCTGGGAGTGTGTGTGATTTGCTGTGCGACAATCAGTTCCCGAATCCCGCCTAACAAAGATCTCCAGAAGAAGTTTTTCGACTTCAAGACCGAGGTCCGACAACCACTGACATCCCTGTCCTTCTGTCTCATGGTCTTTGCCCTCTTCTTCTCCTACTGGGGTCTCCTCGGCACTATGGGATACCTCTCGACCCACGCTATCGCACATGGAGTGAGTCAGAAGACAGCCTTCTACATCATCTCCATCTACAACGCGGCCTCGATTATCGGCCGAATCGGGCCTGGACTGCTGGCGGACAAGTTTGGCACCTATAATCTCCATGCAGCCTCGTGCTTCCTCTGCGGTATCCTCATTCTGGCCTGGTGGATCCCCGCCAAGTCCAACGGCGTCATTCTGTCGTTTGCCGGCGTCTTTGGCTTCGCCACGGGACCCTACACCTCGCTGTTTGCCAACCTGGTGGCTGTGGTGACTCCTCCTGCTGAAATTGGACGAAGACTTGGAGTGGTGACGTTTTTTGTGTCCATTGCCGCTCTCACTGCCATGCCTATTGCTGGAGCTACTCTCGATAAAGAGCACACCAAGTTCATTGGTCTCCAGGTGTTTGCCGGAGTGACTATGCTTGTAGGCGGCTGTTTTGTCATTGCCAGTAAGCTAGCAATGGGTCATGGGTGGCTTGGGAAGTTTTGAAAGAGTGGAGGAAAGAAAATGGGGGAAAGAGTGGAGAAAAGAAAATGGGGGAAAGAGCTCCTTTAAATAGTTCTGAAGCATGGATCTTTATAAAGGTTCTAGGTGCTGATGATGACGACGAATAATGATGTATATACATTTAATGAATAATGGAAAAGACTGGAAAGTTCTTGTACAGCTCATAATGCTCATGGAGCTTTATAGATGTTTCAATGCTTCTGGATAAGCCGGTTTTTGACTGTGTGACTGAAAGAAAACGACAATGGAGATTATTATAAAGATATAGAGTCTTCGTCTTATACACTCCAGCTTTCTTTTGCGTTCAATATCAGCGTGCGTTTTCCATCTCAGACAAATCAATTAGTATCACGAGATACAACTCCCCTCAACGTTAATACAACGACTTGATGGAAAAGCGTCGGGTAGTCTAGAGAGTAGCACCAGTGGATAGCCCGCGACGAGGGGATTCGAATGATCAGATTTTTACCGTCCTAGCATCACGGTGGCACAAGTGAGTGGGTTTCTTCGTGGAGCTGTTCATGGGAGCTCCTCTTTAGCCACATGCCAAGTGTTGTGTCTTTCCACAAAAAAACAACATATAAACCACCTGAAAAGTGAGAAAAGAAACATCAAGTAAAAGGCTCATTCTCTCGTTCACTTCAAGTTCTACTGATGCACATTTAATGAGAGTGATGACTACCGGTAACGAGAACAGTGCTCATACTAAAGTACAGTATCTCAGTTTAGTTATAACCCATGAAACCTCACAGGTGTATCAGTGAATATACCGTCCCACCCTGACATGCCCTTCATGAGAATATCACTCTCAACTTGTTCTTTCTAACAAGTCCATAACAAGTCCTTTTGTTAATTCTAAGGGCATGTCTGTAATCGCACCAAATCTCAAATGTCAGTTACGAAACTTGTTGAAGCCATCTTAGTCATCATATCGTAATAGTATTCATCGTAGCTGTTCTTCAACAGTTACATAAGACTACCAAAAGTCGGATCCTAGCTTTACCAGTATCCTCAGCTCACACTGTTTCACGTGACTTCCAGATACTCATCTCACACTGTCTCACGTGACTTCAAAGAGACTCCAACTCGGTATTACTTTCGGACAACTTCTAAGCAGTCCATGATAAGTAATTGATTAGATAAGCATAACTCTCCAACTGTAAGAAGCATGAGACAGACCTCAATATTGAAGTATCACCAAACTGTGCACTGGAGCTGAAATATTCAATAAAACGCTGTCAATCCACTCCTTTATCCGTTTGGTTCACTTCAACTTCGTAGTGCTCTCTTTCTGAGCTTTTTTTTTTTTTTTTTTTTTTTTTTTTTTTTTTTTTTTTTTTTTTTTTGACATTTAAAGCAATTTAAAGCAGCCTTCTACTTGTAGTTGAACACTCAAGTAATCACCAAACACTTGACCTCATACTTGAATAGTTGTATAAGTAGAAAGGTCTGAAAACCGACACTATATACCACCCCCTCCTCCAACCCCTGGTCACGTGACCCCATTGCTTAGTAACCCACATCTTAGTCAGCACGTTACATTTACCACGCATGCGGCTCAAACAACGTGCTGCAATTGGTGTAAGGTAAATGAGGTTTGAGATCAACGTTGAGTTGAGATGTAAGCAGTGGAGGGAGCAATGTTTGTGCAGTGGGGGAAGGCAAGGGTGTCACGTGACAGAGAAAGCGGATCACGTGACATCCAACCGTCTAGTCACGTGACTCCCCCTCTTTTTCCTGCACGTCCAATCACTTCATTCTCCAATCTCTCTCTCTCTTCCCTTCATCTTATCAAGCAATAAAGTTGGATCCATGTGAGTGGTGTAATTCGGGGTCCGACAAAGTGGTCTTTATTCGACTACCGGTAGTTGGGGGTGGTATATTAGTAAGCAACAAAAACGAATCGGGAGTTGATGACTTGTTCATTTTTTCGTTTTCTTTTTGCCTGCTTTTTTTGCCTGATTTTTTTGCCTGATTTTCTATTTTCTATTTCCACGATACAAGTAATCAACTGCATCGGTTCCTTAAACTTATTTCTGTTGCAGCTCTAACACTGGAGATCTGTTCTTCACTTACGACATGTTACGAGCGCAACTTCGACCGAGGCTGGGAGGCGGGGTTTCCTCGCGTTTCTTCCGCACGGGGAAGGTGTTTTTGAGTGAGAAGAAGCATGAGAAGGGGTCCGAAAATGATCAGTCTGAGAAACATGATCACAAGTCGTGTACTTCCAAACACGATCATGATCATGATCATAAACACAGTGAACACAGTCACAGTCATGATCACAGTCACAGCCATGGCCACTCACATGACCACAACCTCATGGACATGATCAAGGGACACAACCACAACCACGGAGGTCAACAGAACCCGATCATTTCCGAGCCCAACGGATGGAAGAATCCCGCGGTTCGAATCACGTGGATCGGACTCTTCTCCAACGTCGGCATGGCCGGTGCCAAGGGCGTGGGTGGCGTCGTGTTCAACTCGCAGGCGCTGCTTGCCGACGCCGTTCATGCCGTGGGTGACACCGTGGCAGACTTTCTGACGCTGGCTACCGTGTCCATGGCGTCCAAAGACCCGACCCGACGGTATCCCCGCGGCTACGGCAAGGTGGAGGCCATGGGCGCTGTGGGCGTGAGTTCGATTCTCATTCTGGCGGGTGTGGGAATGGCCGTCAACGGCTTTGACGCGATTCTGTCGGCCTTTGATCTTCATCTGCCAAGCTTCATGGGCCAGTTTGGACATTCCCATAGTCATGGGGGAGGGGAGGGCCATGTGGCTGGAGCTGTGGCTGGTGTTGGAGCTGGAGCTGGAGCTGGAGCTGTGGCTGGAGCTGAAGCTGTAGCCAGCAAGGCAGACCCCCCCGTAGCAGACCTCAACGCCGCATGGCTGGCAGTCACTTCTATTGGTATCAAAGAGTGGCTGTATCGGGCTACAATGAAGGTCGCCATTGAGAAACGGTCAACGGTGCTGGAGGCCAACGCGTGGCACCACCGGCTCGATTCTCTGACCTCCGTGGTTGCCGCAGTGACTATCGCCGCAGGCCACTTTTTCAACGCCGCATGGCTCGATCCTCTGGGAGGTCTACTGGTGTCCTACGCCATCATCAAGGCCGGCATCTCCACCGGCAAGGAGTCCGTGTACCAGCTGATGGACCGGTCCTTGGCTCTCGACGACGAGACGTTCGAGATGGTGCGCGACAAGGCCGAGGACTTTCTGCGGTCCAAGGGCCTGGACTACCGGGTCGAGAACCTGCAGGTGCTGCCCTCAGGCCCCAATCTGGCAGCGTACCTGGACGTCATTGTGCAGAAGAACACGCTGACGCTGCCGCAGGCCAACCAGATTGCCCGCGAGGTCGAGGAGGATCTCATGAAGGAGATTGTGGGCATGAAGTGCGTCGACGTGCATATCCGCGAGGAAGGAGAGAAGTTGAGGGGGATTATTTAGGGTAGGGTTAGTGAGGGTGGTGAGGGTGGTGAACCAGGAGCGTCATGACCCGACTAGGGAACACAGAACATTGAACATAGAGACATGGATGACAAAAGTCAGGGGATGTATATAGATGACGCATAGATGAATGAGATACGATTGAGTAAGCGAACAGACAGGGTCACGAACGAGGCACGAACCAAGTGAGTGATTTTGTTTGTGAGCGAACGTCACTGAATATATGCCAATGAGAGCGCAGCTCGAGTTGGCTACAAGTACAGTACCGGTACAGTACAGTACGGACATGTTACAATTGTAGCTAAGGAGAGCGAAGCTCGAGTGAGAGTCAACAGTACTGTAGTTATACTGACCTATTACTTGTAGCGAAGTTGAACGAAGTTACTTGTATACTGAACGAAAAGTTCTATAGAACAGACCTATTACTTCTACTAAGCGGAAACAGTTGTATAGAGTATATAAGTGCTAAAGAGAAGACTGTTACAAGTGAGTGTTTCATAAGATGGGTCAGCCAATTGAGATCAGCCGTAGTAGTAAGAACATCTGACAATTGACAATTGAGTGACTCTTGACGTTTACTGTGGGTATGTTTAATGAGTTCTCTAGCATGGGTTGCTTCTTAGTAAGCCAGATGGAGATGGTGAATCATGAAGATAGTCATCGATAGTGACTTTCGACATACTCAATGTGGCTATGATGTGCTCAGTACATACTGGTAGGTTGGATTAGTAATCCTGGTGTAAGGTAGTGATGATTAGTAAGCGTATTAAGTTTGGTGCTTACTAATCATCACTACCATACACCTGGTAAGTCTGTTGAGGAAAAGGTGATCTGAAAACAAGCCTATAATAACACACACTTTGTCAATTGGCTACCTATAAACGATTTCCCATGGAGGAGTCCTTCTGTGGAGTCTTATGAAGAGTCTAAATAGCTACAATACAAGTAGCAAGAATTGACTGAAGAGTATTTCGACTAAACCACCAGAAACAGAAGAGCGTGTTCTATAAGTCTATCGTTTTTTTGAGAAAATCGGGCCACTGTAGCTCGCTCTTGTGATATTCACTCTTCAAGTCCCAACAGGTTAAGAGTCTCAGTCTAAACCCAAAACGCGTCTACACGCGAAACATGGCTCAACACACAATATGGACACTACAAACGTTGCCGCTGCTCATTCCGAAGATGAACAAGTGGAATTCTTGGTGGAAAAGATGGAGATCAAGTCGAAATTCAGCACAGGCGTGAAGCAATTCGAGGAAGGGCAGAAGGAGCTGCATTTCAAGGTGCCTGATGGAAGAGGACGATAATCGGCAGCGTTCACTCCAAATACATCCATTTGGTGATTGAAAATCCAATGCCAGGAGCAAAAAGGGCGAAAAGCTCAAGAGGTGGAGTCGCAAGTTTCGCAATCTGTGGGTGGATGCCCAAGCTGTGACACAAGAGTACTCCGAGGTTCGACCTGCGTCACAAGCAGTCACGTCGCCACAAATGGAAGCTGAGAAGCTGTCCACGCGTCAATTGGAAGCTCACCAGTTGTCCACACCTCGAAATGAGACTAACCAGTTGCCCAAACTTCAAATTGCAGTAAACCAATTGTCCACGTCTCAAATTGAAGCCGAGAAGTTCTTCACACCTCAAAAGGAAGCCGAGAAGTTCTTCACACCTCAAAAGGAAGCTGAGAAGTTCTTCACACCTCAAAAGGAAGCTGACAAGTTCTTCACACCTCAAAAGGAAACTGACCAGTTTTACACACTCCAGAATGAAGCTGACAAGTTGTCTACACCCAGACGCAAGTCTACAAAGGCTCGCCCTAAGAAGATCCAAAAATTGGGGCTGGGCGACATAATACCAATGCCGGCTGATGGCATGTTCTTCAAAGATGTGTGGAAACCGGACCCGGAGCCGTCTCGTCCCGTTGACCTTGTTGATGATGTAGCTGAAGACTACAGAGAAATTGAAGCTGAGCAGTTGCCCAGTCCTGAAATTATGACTAGCCCACCCAAACGACCACTCAAGTCTACAAGGCTAGCCCCAACAAGATGAGAAAATTGGGCGACCTCAAACCAACTCCGGCTCATGACATGTCTTCAAGTATACGTAGAAACCAGACCCAGAACCCGTTGACCTGGTCGATGATGTGGAGGGCATCTACTCGAGCAGAAATGATCGCCGAACAGAGAGAGCTTGAGGATGGCGACAAGGACAAGACCGTTTGAGAAGGTGGGGTCTTGTACGATCTCATCTTGCACGTTTGTGCCAACACCTCTGTGCTCCGTTCACTGAAGAGCTGCCCAGGTAGATTGGCATATCAACATCAACCTCGACAGTCATTGAAAGCCATGACCGACTTTTTGTTTGAGACGGTAACCCAATCATCATGAGTTATTCGTTCTGCTAACGGCAACACAAAGTCTTACTCATTTGATATGGAATCTCTATTGAATCATCGCTCTCATGAGTGTCAGTACTAGTTAGAAATACTAGTTTACTCAGATATCACTGAGTGCCATATGGACCTAATATTAGTTCATGAGAGCGATGTTATAGAGATACTACAAGTACCAGTACAGTACATACCGTAGTCTTACTCAGACAGTAGCCGTCAAGGTCTTGATACTCGTTTTTCTATTGTTTCCAGGCATGAAAGACACGTGCCACAGCGCATTACCGTGCTATAACTGTTTCATGACATCAAGGAACAAGTAGTTGGTGAGGCTTGACTTAGCGAAACAAAGAACAAGACACTTGTACAAGAGAGGCTGGTAAGGTGAGTACTGTACCTTGAAGTGGTTCTGTTTCAAGTTCAGACATTGTCCTTGTACTTGTCTTTATAGTGAACGAACCTCATGGTTGAATTGTCCAGTGACTATGGTAGAAGTACTTCAAGTAGTTGTCTATCTAATCTCTACAAGTAGCTAGTTGTAGAGATTAAGATGACTAACCCTGACTAACCCTGATAGAACATTTCTACCAGTATAGCTGTTCTGCAATTCGCACGGTGAGGTTCAGTGAGGGCTAATGACAAATTGCCACATCCAGCCGAGATGGAGCCCCAGAGCCTGTATCAGGTTGCCCCTGTCTCAAGGTCTCTTTATCTGGCATGTCTCCTGCAGTGTCTTTGAAACACCGTACTGGTGAGATGTAGACAAGGTGAGAGAGACTTGGAGAATTGTAGATTAGAAGAAAGGGTGATTTCTTAGAAGATATGGAATCAACTCATCTTGAGGTATTCATCTGATCTTTCAAGTCAAATGTATGGTATCTTCTGTTACACCAACAGTAGACCCTCCACCCTCCACCACCTGAAACAAATGTGGACTGACTCTCGTCCACACTTGCTGACTCCCGTCCACACTTGTTGCTCCTGTTTCAAACCACCCTGTGGCACCTTCCACTATTGATTCTGCCACATGGGGCCTCATACAGTTTCAACAAGGTGCAAGTGAGTATGTGGCAGTTGAAGACGAGAAGAGATGGGAGGTATTTATATAGAGCTTCAGGCTCTTATAGCACAAACACAAACACAAACCACTAACACAAACACAACCTCCATCATGTCCCACATTTCCTACGACCGACTCCCTTCCGAGCTCATTGACGACACCACCTCTCTACTTAAGCCTCAGTCGTTGGGAGCTCGGTACGCCCACTGTGTTCTTCACCAGGGTCAAGTATCTACTTAGGATTACTTAGACCGAGACCTGCTTGAACAACACAAACAAAGAACACTAACGACAAAAATTGACGAATAGAGAGCCGCTGGACCGCTCAACGACGATTGAATGCATTTTGATTAACAGAATATGTGACTTGTAGTTGTTGTACTTTTGTATGAGGCAGAATTGAGAAATTAAGGTTTTACAATATGAGGCAAAATTAAGAAAAATTAAGGTTTCGCAACTTCCTTGAGGCAGAAATGAAATCTTTGGGAAGTACGAGTATGTAGTCGAAACGCCAAAAATATTCTGACGAGTAAAATCATCCTCGTAAATATGACTTCTGCATTCTTCTAGTTTTCTCCACATATCCCTACCACATATATACCGTATTTCCACCACAACTCCCCCAATATCCACCCTACCGTCTCCAAAATAGTACCAATCGACTCCCCTGATCAAGACCAATCCAACGAGACCAACAACTACCACCTTTCTCCACAACCTACCCCTACGACACTATATCAGTAGCCCCCCTCGTGTCACTCGTCTCAGACCCCTCAAAATAAGGTTCAAGGCGTCTTTTTCGATTATCCCAATTTGGCCTCATCCCATTTGAGAAGAGAGCAGCGAGCCGAAACAGGGCAGGTGGGGTCGGGTCACGTGATTTGTCACGTGACAAAGAGGGGGGGTGGGTGAAATAATAGACCCACAATGTCCCGGTCACGTGACCGTAGCATGCAGAACAGCGACATTCTCTACTTACCCTCCTCCTCCACCGGATGTGCCGGAAAGTTCCGAGTTCCGGAGCCCCAAATCTCCAATTTTTTGGTGACACAAAGCCGAAATTTCCGCTTATATATCTCTGGACGCCCCCCTCGGTTCGTTTGCCACTCACATTTCGCTCATCTAGCCGCTTGCAAAGACAGGAGAGCTCGTTGGGTCGCTGTTGGGGGGCTGAGTCTCAGAGCTCAGTATGATAGTTACAGTTGGGAGCACCAATAGTTAGTTTACAGTTGGCCAATGGAGGCGCGTGGATTTTACGGTGAATTAGGCGGAAAATGAAGGACAATGTAACAACATGTAACGGAAAAAGTTGGAAAAAAGTGGGTAAATCGGCAAGTGCGAGGACGGGCGATTCCACGGGTTTCCCCGGCTCCATCTCCACAATTGCTCCGGTCACACGACATCTGCAACAGATACATGTGCAAAGCATGATGTGTCCATTCTGTGGAGGACGGAGACTTTGGAGCGGTTTAAAAGGCGCAGTTTTCGAGATATTTTGATTTTGAGACATGGTGGGGGTTGCTGAAAGTCAGGAGAACAAAGCTGTGGTGTTCGCTTGTCTCCAGCTCTTCTCCACCCCCCGCTATCCACTGCCAATGTCAACCGTTGAGCCCTTACATTAGTAAAAGTCATCAAGCGCAAACCTTGGAAAAATGTCAAACTCAGAGGCCATCGGGATTTTGAATCTGCGATAAAATGGGAAATACGTGCTCGAAAGTGGATATTTTTGGACCAGATGAATCGCCGCGACTCGGCGGTTCGAACTGTACTACTCCCGTCTTTCTAGCTAGTCTGCTCGTCTCAATATAGACCTTCTTCATAAGTGGATCGATCATCCGATCTCTAGAAGATGGTTAATACGTGAGATATGGGCCGATTTTGAACGGGAAAAAACAGGTACCGAAAGGCTGCTTTTTGAAACACTCCCACCTATCTGACGTCCCTCTAAAACCCCTCCAAAAGCACACAGATCTAGTTCCTGGAGCTCCACATTTTCACACTGAAATAAACTTTCTAGTTGCACCTTTTCTCTGCATAGAGAGATGAATCTGGGGGGTCGATAACTGGGGAACTAGAAGAGCTAAAGACGTAAAAAAAGCACCAGTTTGTAGATCTCGTCGAGGTGAATCGAACTGCGCATCCCCCATCGCTCCAGCTCGTCTACACCTCTACCTATCGAGTCCCCAAAATCTCCCACTCAAACCTAAAAGACTATAGATACTACAGCGTGACTACAACTCCACACCAGATTGTGAGGGGAAGAGAGGCGGTGGAGAAAATGCGGAAATGTCAGTGTGCTCCAAACCGCCCAAATAAACCGATTACATAATCAAATCCATTCCTACCCACCCACCGTCACCCCCACCCAACCTCGGCTTTTCCGTTAAGGTTTGGCTTGCGCATACAGTTCAAAAAATCACTGCAGCTCGCACACCTACTTAGTCTCGAGAGTCGCACCTCCGTCTTTCTGACCACACCACACCTCACACCATGCTCCGAGTGGTTCGACACAGAGGCGTGCTGACGCTGGGCCGTGCGGGGCTGCACAGCGGTGCTCCGCGGTTCGATTCGCGCCAGCAGCATTCCCAGACCGACAAGCAGGACCTGTCTGATTCGTTTCTCAACGGACACAAACAGTCAGACGTGAAGTCGTCACAGACGTCACAGACGTCCCACCCTTCCCCCTCGAGCTCCGCCGTTCGAGCCCCCGGGCCGCACTCGGATCTCGAGCCTCTGGAAGACACAAAGTACTCGGCAGCAGCTCGGCATTACATCCGAGAACGAAGAGCTGAAGAGCATCTGCGAAACAGCCCCGAGTCCGAAGAAGAGACTCAGAACGACCGGCTGCACTTTGCCAAGGACCCCAGCATCAAGCGGTACCTGGACGCCAACCTCGGCTCGCTGTCGGCGCTCACGCAGTTCTCAGACCTGCCCCAGAACTTTGGCAGCAACCAGCAGATCCCCCTGGACGGCGAGCTGCGGTCCACGCTGCGGCAGGTGCTGTGGACGTTCAAGGCGCCCATCCGGTACTCGTTTGCGTACGGCTCGGGCGTCTTCTCCCAGGGCAGGGACTCCAACGCCTCCAAGCCGCAGGTCGACCTCATCTTTGGCGTCAAGTACCCCAACCACTGGCACTCGCTCAACCTCAAGCAGAACCCGCACCACTACTCGGGCCTCAAGTACCTCGGCTCGGACGCCATCGCCGCCATCCAGGAGACCGCGGCGGGCTGCTATTTCAATCCCTACGTCGAAATCAACGGCCTCAAAATCAAGTACGGTGTTGTTTCCATGGAGACGCTCTCTCGAGACCTGTCGGACTGGAACAAGCTGTACATGGCCGGCCGAATGCACAAACCCGTTCGTATCTTGCGGGACGACCCCCAGATGCGGTTCGTCAACCAGGCGAATCTCATCAGCGCGCTTCGAACGGCTCTTCTCCTGCTGCCCAGACACTTTTCCGAGCTCGATCTGTACAAGACGATTGCCGGCATCTCGTACATGGGCGACCCGCGCATGACGTTTGGCGAAAACCCGCACAAGATCCGCAACATTGTCGAGAACCAGTTTGCCAACTTCCGGCGGCTGTACTCGCCCATCATGGACACGCTGCCCAACCTGAGCCTGCAGAGCGTGGTGGGCCAGAAGCTCAACGACAACTCGAATCTGGAGATTGGCGAGCTCGAGCAGGACATGGACGCGACCCGCCGAGGCAACATGGTCGTGCGGCTGCCCGCGGAGTTCAAAAGCAAGCTGTACACCCGGTACGCCCACAAGGTGGACCGGTCGACACTGCCCGACGACCCGCACTTCATGGAGGCTCTGTCTCGAGGAGACGCCTCGGGCTCCGGCGCCATTGCCAACAACCGGTGCTCGGAGTTTGATCGGATCATTGCGTCCGATCCGCATCTTGAAAAGGAGGCTGCCCGGATCATCCGACACACCGTTGGATGGACGTCGGCAATGCAGACTTTCAAGGGCATTTTCACCGCGGGTCTGGCGCGCAGCGCAAAGTACAGTATCGAGAAGATCCGCAAGGCCAACAAGGCTAAATAGGCATTGCTAACGTAAGTTATAATAAAATTGTAAACGGTTGGTTGGGGTTGGTGGGGTAAGCACATGGAGACATAGACGGGTAATTTAGAATGAGCTGTAGGATATGTGTCAGTTTATTGCTGTTGTTTTTCTATTATATTTCTCCTGTAAGTGCATTTTTGCACTAAAAAAAAGTCTGACTATTCTTAACAAAAATGCTAAGAAGCGCTCAACTAAAATAGACGGATTATGTAAGTGGTAAGTGTGGTCTTGTAGTCATACCACTGTAATCTACAGTAGTCAGGGTTAGTCAGGGTTACTAACCCTGGCTAACCCCAATTACACAATCACTACTATGCACAAAATGGATCGGCATTGGGCGCTTGAGTTTGACCAACTACTTGAATAATTGGTTAAACGCAACGAAAGTTCAACTAAAATGGACGGGTTAGTCTGGACAACGGAATCAAGCCTCTACTTGAAGAAATACTCCAAATCTGACTGTGCTATGCTAAATGCGTCAACTACCTCAACAAAAAAGTGCAGAATAGCTTATTTAACCATCACGTGTGGCTTATGTAAGCCAGTTGTGCAAGTTTATGGAAGGCAATTTAAGGTTACTCAACAAACACAAACACAATGGATGGTTACTAACTATTTAGTGCATGAAAGAGACGGAACTACTTGACTAATAGACCGACATCTGTGAAAGTTGAACCAAACTGAACAGGCGGCTCTGAACTTCACACTTGAACGTCCACTTCAAGAAATACTTCACCTATGAGATTACTGTGCTAAATGCTTCAACCACTAGAGCAGAATGGTTTATTTGACACTCATGATATGCTTAGTAATACAGCACCGAGGAAGCGTTTCAGAGTCCCTGAACTACAACACAATCAAGATGAACATCAGCTACCACATGGACTGACATTCGTTCTTCTTTCATTGAGTATTAGAGGCCGTTGTACTTGTACTGTACTTGTAGAAGTGTGTCGATGATATACTATCCTGAAGCTCCTACTACAAGAACCGGTACAATCAAGACACAACTATCAGGCTGTAGAACACTCAGTTAACGAAGAACGAATTTGTGTGTTTCTTACAACTTCTATATTTACGAGGTTCATCATATAGATGATCAATGAGAAGGAGACATTGCGAATATGATGGATTCAAGTCTATTAATACCACAGCTTTAGGATATCGGTTTTGTAGTGAAGGTCTTTAGTAGTTGAAAAAACTCACTAAATAGCGAGGTCGATAACCCAGTACGCCTCATATCTATGAAACTTGTTCACAACTAGATTACTTGAGATTACTTGGACTCAAAATTATAGTTGAAGATTAGTTGAGTCACCAAAACAGTCATGGGTCCATTCGCACTTGTGCTACGCACTCATAGTCATTCACCTTCACGGCCATTTGCGCTATCATCGAGCTTCGCTCTCTGACAGTGCAATCACAGGTCCATTCGCAGTTCGTGCTACGCACTCACCGCTCATTCCGCAAATTACTTGAGATTACTTGACATCAAAATTATAGTTGAAGATTAGTTGAGACACCAAAACCCCACCTTAATCCTTTTGTGTCCTTAACCCATGCCTTAATCCTTATTCACACATCACTCCACCTTAACTCTTCTTCCTCCACACCACTTCTACACTACTTCAACCTCCACGGAAACAACCAAAGCGGCGGACGCAATCATGTTATGTCTCCAATTCGGCGGGCGTTTCCAGGAGGGGGAGGGGTGAGGAATGAGCTGTGAGTGCGCAGCACGAACTGCGAATGGACCTACGACTGCACTGTCAGAGAGCGAAGCTCGATGGTAGTGCAAATGGCCATGAAGGTGATGACTTTCTAATGAGCGGTGAGTGCGTAGCACGAACTGCGAATGGACCTATGATTGCACTGTSAGAGAGCAAAGCTCGATGATAGTGCAAATGGTCATGAAGGTGATGACCACGAGTGCGTAGCACGAACTGCGAATGGACCTATGGCTGAGGTGTGTGTTAGTTTGTGTCACTAACGAGAGTCACCAACGAGTGTCACTTGTTTGTGTCACCAACGAGAGTCACCAACGAATGCCACTTGTTTGTGTCACTAACGAGAGTCACCAACGAATGCCACTTGTTTGTGTCACCAACGAGTGCCTCTCGTTTGTGCCACTGTGTTAAACTAAATGTCATTTGTCTGTGGGTCTCTTCTGTCTCCCTGTTCTGCGCTCTTGTGCGACATCTAGATCGTGGTGACCCATGTCTTCGCTTACACATCCGTTTCATTGTCGTCCGTGTTCTAACATCAGGTTCCTCTGACACCACAGCCTCCTGCTGGTGAGTTTCATATCAGTGACTTGTCTGAGTGGCGAAGAAAGGGAAAGATACGTGAAGAGAGGGAAAGGTAACGTGAAGAAGAGAAAGGTAATGTTCATCCAAGTGGGTCGGATAGCTTGAGTTACCAACACCGCAAGTGACGTAAATATCAACAAGCAAATATTGCTATCCTGGTAAAGAATCGATAGTCACACTTCAAAAGCCGATGTGGGCTGCTTTTCTCGGTGATGATCTTGACTCCATCCGAAATAGGCCCAAGCTGATCCCGAACATTTACGTGTTTAGGGATCAGCGGATGCCAAACTGTTCAGGTTGTTGTTGAAGGCGTCTCGGACAATCTGTACAGATACATGGCCTTGGGCTTGTCGCAAAAGGTGTTCATGAGGTTCTCGTTGTTCGGGTCCTGATTTTGGGCGATGCAGTAGTTCCACAGACCGAAGGTGTAAAAGTCCTGGACGCCCACCTAAGGGCAATGGAGGTGACTGTCGACGAGATATGGTCACCATTGATGTCTGGCACCACTGACAAAATGGGCATTGTTGGTGTTAATGTGAATGGAGATAATGGAGATGAATGGAGATGAGTTTGTTAAGGAGAGATGATGGGTAGGACGTCTATAAGAACAGAGTAATAGTAAGGAATCTTGAGTAGGATAGATACTGTCTATAGTGCAAAGGTTCAACTGTCTGGATCAACTAAGTGAATCGTTAGTGTGTTTTGTGTATTATGAGAATTCAATGATAACTTGAGACAATTTGAGAAGCTCGAAAGTAGATACAGAACGGAACAATGCGGTTTAGTGAACGTTATATGCAATTCATGAATGAATCGTTCAAAATATCCCTTTCGTTTACTGCTCAGGTATATCTAGGTAAGTGTGCGATTTTCAACACGACACAACTTTTGGAATAATGACTGAAAAAACTTTTTGAAAGTTCCCAGAGCTTCAGTTTCTCCCTCACTTTCTATTGGACAGCTTTTAACACCTCTCTCTTGTGTGTCTGAGTCCATTTAACCCCAGATTCGAGTTTGTCTTTCTGGGACCCTGAAATTTGCGATTTCAAGAGAACATAAAACAGTCAATATTAACTCAAACTCTACCAAACGTTTCCTCCTTAAATGTGAAGGTCTAAATTATATGCCTATCCTGTTCAAATGTCCATAAATACAAACGCCGGCGAGTTAGCCCAAACTTCAGGCTATATTGATTCAGCACTTTTCTGAGGTATAGACCGCGCCGATGGTTTAGTGGTAAAATCCATCGTTGCCATCGATGGGCCCCCGGTTCGATTCCGGGTCGGCGCAATTTGGTTACGGCCATATCCTGGTGAAAATACGGCTTCCCGTCCGATCAGCCATAGTCAAGCACCAGAGAGCCTAGTTAGTATTGTAGTGGGAGACCATACGAGAATCCTGGGTGCTGTAATCTTTTTGCACAGCTCACGAGCGTCAGCGAGTGGGCTGTAGCTTTTTGTAGGCGGTTTAGACAATCGTTTAGTCCGTCCTGGGATTTTTTAGCACATTATTAAGTTGGTGAAGTACAGCAAGTATTCGTCAAGGATATTACTTAGTACTACTTAGTAGCGGTGTTGAGTGTTAACTAATATTCAACTATAATGCACTTGATGCTCATGAACATTTTCACAGTAACAAAGGAATAGACGTAGTCCCAAATTCGAGTACTTCAGGAAATTATACACTTATGCCATATGTTATCCTTGTGACATTGTCTTTCGTTTTTGATTCTGATGTCAAACATCAGTTGCATCTTTAGAATAAAAAAAAGACAAGGAAAGTGAAGTGAGCCTCGGATAAAAGCGTCAGACCAAACTGCCAACAATGGCGGTCCTAAGAGTCTAAACTAAGCACCTTCTCCTTCTTTCATCTTACCGTAGAGTGTACTAACCTGTATGGGATTAGCCCTGACTAACCCTGAGTGTAAGAAAAGCTCCAAGGATGGAACAAACACAAGAACCGAATGTAGCTGAGAATTAAACTTGAAATTTTTGTTCTTCGAAGTTCCCGTACTTGTTTCTTCATTCTTGGCATCAGGCCAATTGCTTTCATCAAAAACAGTTATCTTAAGGATCCTACCGGTAGTCAGAATCCTAGTTCATTAGCAATTATACTAACTAAGACACAGGGTATTATCTAATGTGATTCTGTGTTGTTATTTCTTACAATTTTCCAATGAGCACAGTTCATACCTCAACAGCCTCTTAATAGTCATCGACAAATATATCTTCAGTACAGTATCTTGAACAGCAGCATAGATCTGATATCTCTGGAGTTCTCCTATGAGAATCCCAATGAAACTTCAGAGTTGCTGACCGCACTTGTGACTAACTCTCTGGTGGCAGTATCTTTATTTCTTGTGTTCGTAGAGCAATCAGGGTTAGTCAGGGTTAGTCAGGCCTCAAGGTCAGCATTGGAAAAATACAGACCCAGAGTATGTACAGATGCAAACCACATAACTGTTGACAGTTGTGGCTCTCATCTTTCAGAGTTATTCATAGCCATATTTCCATGTACAGTATACTTATCATTGGAGCTTCAAATGGGTGAAGTGATCTGAAAATACATGTGAATGAATTATGTGAATAATAAAAAAAAGACATAGACTTCTTTTTGTGCTATTGTGCTAGTTAGTTAGAGTCTTATAAGCCACTACCGGTAGTACTCTTTTTGATATGCTAACATTCTGTGGATGCTTAAGCTTCTGATAACACGACATAGAAGGCAAGCTAGAATCATGGAAAGAAGAGATTTAGCGATAGGACTATCTCCATAAGTCTGTTAACTACTCAATTAGGTCAAAATTGAACTTCTCGCATCTTTTGCTCTACTATCTGATGAGTAATGACGCTTGACGGATACTTCTACATCATATGGAAATTATGTCTGTTGAAAACGGAATAAAATGGAGTAATAAGCAAAGGAGTAACTAATTGTTGCTTTCCAAAGTAAGTGGATGTTACTGTGACACTTTTGAAGATTTCTAGGCAGAATTGGTCGCAAACATCACTTAGAACGTTGGTCCAACCTCAACACAAGCAATGAAATAAGTGAGAAACAGTTTGACGAGAAAAAAGGGTGGCATCGGAAATGACACGAAAAACGCAAAGGTTGGCAACGACCTCTCAAAACATTCGTGAAACTCCCAACACACGAAAAACGCAAAGGATGGCATCAGTTATTTAGAAATATAGAAACGTAACACGAAAAACGCAAGCAATGGCAGCAACCCTTTACACGAAAAACGCAAGAAATGGCAATGTGACTTCCCACACTCAATCCTAGACACCAGACCATGCAGTTACCCGGACGTTGGGGGTCCAAAATTGGGAGTTTCCAATTAACGTACTTGGCTTTAGTTAGAAATCCACTTGGAAAAAAATCGTCTCCCAAACAACCTCGTCCCTGTCGATATATTTTCGATTTTAATCAATATTGCCAATAGGATGTTGCTATATAGACCTCTAGCTTTCGTAAGATATCATGTTTGTGTAATATAACTCATTCTATAACCTTTAATTTTGAAGAATCAAAATCTGAACACATTTTGAGAAACAGAACAATAGTCGAAACGCTTCCTGACCTCAAAAATACATGAAAATTGCACCAAAGACTTCCCCTAGGTGTGGGGATTTGAACAGTGGTACAATTTCGCATATCAGGTAATTTCAACCCGGAATATACCAGCTTTAGTAACGTGGCTCTGGAATAATGGTAAAGTATGCTGTAAAATAGGAGGTAACCGGGCTAAAGATATAGAAATATATTCATCTTATAAATGAGACTCGAATATATATCCACCTGGAGTTTGAAAGTCTGCTTCCCATTCTATCATTCGGAAATCTGCATTTTCTAAAAATGGATACTATTCTGATTACGCACTTTTAGGCAAGTAAAATCCCATGAGTATGAGGCAGAATTTTGAAGATTTTGACAACGGTCCAGGCCAAAAAACTGACCATAAAACCACAAGAGAGGCTTTAAAAATGACCCTGGTTCCGCTGAAAACCAATTACAATAGCCCCCCTCTCCTAAAGAGGTCAAATATATTATTTCTTACGATTAATTGATGGATCATACTTATCCTTCTTGTGTGATATAATTGTTTTGCTTGCCATGGTTTGCGTTTTTCGTGTGACAATCTTTTTAAAATGTGCTGCCATCCTTTGCGTTTTTCGTGTATTGGGAGTAATGGTTTTATGTTTCTAAGCGTCGTTGCCAACCTTTGCGTTTTTCGTGTCATTTCCGATGCCACCGAAAAAAGTGGCACAAACTATCAGTTAATCAATGTTTCGTCATATAAGGAATGAGTTCTGACTTATGTTGACTGGAGAAGGAGTCGGTTGGTAGAAGATGACAAAGAACACAGAAGTTACCTCAGAAGATCTAAACTGTTTAGTACTGTACTAAATCTATGAAACTCTTCGCGTCCTCTACTTGTAGGCTTATTGACCTTTCTGAAGCATCCTGTTTAGAGACATCATAGATTCAAAGACTTCATGTTGAATGTCCTAACGTGTTGAATGTCATGATGAGTCACTCTCTTGAGAGACTATAAAGGTTGGTGATAGAACGTCCTTCCAGGAAGTGATATGTAAGTCGTTTTACAAGTATGATATTGGGTACAAGTATAACGTCATCTTATAAGAACTTCTTGAGCTCTGTCTCACATTGCTTTTAACAAGGGTCTGATTGAGATACAAAACATAGTACTATGGCAGCTGTAGCTAGTAATTAAAGATATTAACTATTTCCTCAGTTGGGTTCATTATTTCAAGACTTCCAGAAAACTCTTGTAGAATTCAACTGTAGTTCCACTTCACAAAATGGTAGGAGAATCCATAGAATAAAATATGTCAACATACTGGTCAGTTCTAATAAATAATGCTAAGACACTTTACATATAAAACACACACGATACAGATTTGTCCATTGAATTGCAATTTTTGCAAATAAAATGCCCACAAGCTCTTTTCATCATTTCATGGCCACACTACTCTACAATCTCAAAAAGAATACAGACGCCCCCAAAATACACCCAAGCTTCAAAATTTCGCTCATACTGTTACAAAAACAACAATAAATCAGCTCCTGACTGTTTCCCTGTCGATTCCAGCGTACTTTGCGATATCTCTGTCACCCAAAAAATTGAGTAAAACTTATAATCACTCTTACAAAATAACTACAAAAGATAACCAAATAAAAGCTCTACCAATTGAAAACAGAAGTCTCAAATAACCCCCTCATACTACTCACTACCTCTTCCTGTCTATATTCAAAATCGGCTTAGTCAGCAGATCTCTCAATATGGAGGTCGAAAAACCCCGATTTTCACGAAAAAAATTGGGCGTCTGGTGTAGTTGGTTATCACATGCGCTTAGCATGCGCGAGGTCCCCGGTTCGATTCCGGTGTCGTCCATCTTTTTTTTTTTTTTTTTTTTTCTTCTTCTTCTTCTAAATGCCCTCCTGACTCACGATTACCAAGTATCGTCGACAAGGTCTTTGCAGCTTACGACTACATCATGTCTTAGACCTAACTTTTGCCGTTTGTGTTCGTCGGGCGGACATTTCGGTGCTAAAAGTTGGGTGCAGGGCTTTTTGGCAGCCAGACAAGAACGTTCCGGGGGATCTTGTGAGCCTCCAGCTTCCAGTTTCGGAGATCCGGAGACTTTATTTTGTTGCCGAGTTTTGGACAAAAGTTTCACACGAGCCGCGGTTACCGCTAAGAGTCTAGTTCAGGGTCTGAGGTCTAAGAGAGGTCTAAGAGGCAGCCATTTGAGGTAAGTGCGGAGTGCTTGTAGTACGAGTAGTCTGATTTTCAGCGGCTTGGGTGCACTAAAAGTGGAAAGCGGGAATAGGTCGGGATTTCTAGCGGCGTTTGAAGGTCTATGAAGAAGTCTATGAAGAAGTCTATGAAGAGATGTTACTATGGAGTACAAGTAGCTACTCTCACTCAGGTGAGGAACGTGGACTGTCTCAAAGAGTCAAAGAACAGTCAAGGTTGAATCTTTATTGGGAACGTACCGAGCTGGAGTCTGAACTCTTGTTGTCTTGTTGTCTTCAACTGTTTGTCTTTCAATGTGACATTGGAAACCAGTAGAAGCCTTGTGGAAGGGTTCTGTGGTCGAACCCTGAACCCGCGTTAGAGTATAGGTTCGTTTGTTTCGAGCCAGTTAGCGTGGTGACACTGCTCGGAACGTTCTAGGACGGTCCAAATCCTCTTGGCTTGCGTGTCCAGGCAGCCACCCTACAAGTACTGTAGTCGTTGACTTAACTGTACGAGAAAAAGAAGAATATGTCCAATCAACAAATGTTGAGTTGTAGCGGAGTCCGAAATGACGTCCGAGTGGCATTTTGGACATTTGGACGGCATTTCGGACACTTGGACGGCTACGTGCTCACACGTCCACGGAAGGTGGATGTACATGAAGCAAGCAGGAGGAGCTGTTAGTGCGACTAGTGTCTTGACAGACAGTGTCTTGACAGACAGTGTCTTGACAGACGGCGTCTTGTTGCTGGGCGACCCTGAGATCCGGAAACGGAGAGAATGCCAGCAGTAGTCCGGGCTAGTCACGTAACTGAGTCTAGAGTGTGTCAGAAGACTTGGTTGTAGAGGCAGATGCGTACATCTCAAGGAGCTTGTTAGAGATATTGCATCCTGGGATATTTTTAGTACTTGGTAATAAAAAAATAAAAAATATTACGTCATGTGAGCCCTGAGTGTTCAAATATGCCGATTGTAGTCGTGCGATTCTTTCGGCGACAATAGCCCCAGATCCTTGTATGCGTTGAAGGTGTCAGATTGACGTAAGTGTGGAGGTGTCAGGGAAGTGAGAAAGTCAGTTTATCTGAATGCCAGTATGTCACTGATGTCTGAATGTCAGGATGTCAGGATGTCAGGATGTCAGAATGTCAGAATGTCACTGCCACTGTGGAATGCACTCCTAGTTGAACCAGTTACACAAACACCCTGGAAACAGTTATACGACTCTCCTCATCCGGCTGTACCTGAGATAACGGCTAGCGTGAGATACGGCACTAGCCCAGGGTCTTCCGAGAAGACTGGAGTATGGACAAGTGAAGACTGGAGTATGGACAAGTGTCAGAAGTGGCAGGTGTCTAGCGAGTCTGAAGAGGATAAGGTGTCCGAAGAAGAGGGTGTGAACGACAGTACGAGTAACAAGAAAGAATGTTGACAATGGCTAAGACTAACTGATACTGTCATTGATAGTCTGAGGTGAGTCTGAGTGATAGTCTTAGCTTTACAGTCTGAGTTGATAGTCATCATACAGCCCTTATGATACAGCCTTAGCTTACTCACTCAACTCTCTCAACTCCAACTCTCATCTGTCTACCAACTCTCTACCAACACTACCACCTACCCTTCAGGCATGTACAGGGTTCCCGTTTTGTCACCTCGTTGGACGCACGTCAGGTCGGAATTCTCACGTCAGTTCGGAATCCCGACGTCACTCACCACAGAAGGGTGCCTTGACGTATCCCTACAGGTGGCATCAGGTATCAGTTGATGAGTCCCAAGGGGTGGGTGAGGTGTTAAGATGTTAAGATGTTCATAGATCACACCAGAGATCATAAACCAAACTGTCTCATCTCAGAGATCATAGATCAAACTGTATCACCTGATATGATCTCATCTCTCCTGAGGATAATAGCTCAGTGTTATAGAGCTTGACTAACTGTAAGGTCAAATAGATCAGCAGTATGTAGCCAGACACACAGGCTGATCTCAATTGGACCAAAGCGGACTGACAAGACAATCTGACACTTTTGACGGTTAAGGAGGTGTCAGGAGTGTGTACAGGAGTTTCTGACACTTGACTGTTAAAGAGGTATGACACAATTGACTGTTAAAGAGGTATGTCTGACATCAAAGGACTTAAACAGGAGCTGTCTAACACCAGAAAAGGATCTTCTGACACCAGAAGAGGAGCTTCTGACACAGGTGTGTGTTGTAGATGTAAAGTGTTGTCAGACATCTATCACCACGGAAACCAACTGTTGAGACATTCACTGAGACTTTCAATCAACATAACAGTGCCTTTCTCTCCTCCAAACAACTAGCCGCGGTGTTGACGTGAGCTAGAAGCCGCTAGAACAGAGAAATTGACAGATCTAGGACTAGCGGAGTGTCTTAGTGCGTGGAACACGTCATCCGGCTCTTCCGCGGTACGGCGGAGAGGAGAGAGGAGAGTGAACGTAGTGAACTCTCTATGACGACGAGATACGAGATATCTGGTTGGGTTTCCGGAAGACTTGTGTAATCGAGAATAGTTGAACAGCTTAGTGGTGTCATGAAAGGCGGTTGTAAAGGGGTAGTTAGAAAGGAGTTAGAAAGGGGCTGTGGTAGTCAAGAAGAGAAGAGTTGTACTACTTGTACTTTTACTTGAACTTTTACTTGAACTTGTAAGAATATCAGTAGTCGTAAGGTATGCCAATCAACACCGGACAAGTCCGCTCCTTGGCTCTATCACTCCGTGCTGTCAAACCACCGACTTTGGAGCAACTCTGTCAATCTGCTGACGTCTCCAGATTTGGAATTGTTTTCCAGCGATCACGTGGATACCCATGGATACGAGGGTTAGTCAGGGTTAGTCGGGGTTAGTCGGGGTTAGTCGGGGTTAATCAGGGTTGGTTCCACGTGGAACTAAGAGGTAGGTACTGTACTGTAGGCACTTGAAAAGACATAGGTCAACACAGCTGTCGATCTTACAACATATGTACATTGGTACAGTACTTGTAATGAACTGTCGATCTTACAAAAGATGTACGAAGGACATACCTTGTACATTGGCAACTAGTGCTAGCCACCACTTGGCACTCTCCTCATTCCTCTTATCAGGTCTTCGTATTGAACCACATGTTTACTGCAGCTCACTAGTCGGCTTGTTCACTAGTCGACTTCCCTAGTCACCTTCCCTAGTCACCTTCACTAGTCACCTTCACTAGTCACCTTCCAGAACCCTGGATGCGCTAGCTCGCCAAGCCGTCCAAAACACGAGATGCGAGAGTTGTGCCGGAATACGGGTTGGCTAGTAGATGGAATACACCAGCCAAGCCGGCTAAACACGAGAAACGCGAAAACTGACAACACGAGAAACCGCTAAAACCTGAAAGACCAACGTCAACTTTCGCTCTTGGCTGAGATGTAGAGGTATGAAGTGTCAGCATAAAGGAGTGTAGACTGAGAATGAAGATGGGTAGTAAAGATAGACGGAAACAGCCATCTGCGATGTCATGTAGACGAAAGCCATGTTCTGCCATACCATGTAGACGAAAGCCATGTTCTGCCATGCCATGTTAGGTTGATCTTGATGACTAAGTTTGCTGTCTATCTTGGACATGTGACACAAGACTGAATGACACTGTCTGTTGTTTGGACATGTGTCAAGTCGTCTGCCTCTGTCACCTGACATCTGTCATCTGACATATGTCATTGTATCCTGCCACCTACCACCTACCACCTGTCAACCGGGTAGACCCGGTCAGATCAAACCCAGATAGTCGGTGGACAGTTGCTCCGAGATCTTCCGCTGTAAACGTGTCTGCTGTCTGTGTCTGTGTCTGTGTCTGTGCAAGTCCGAAGACGTCATTGTCGCTCATACGGCTCTGCGGGCCGAATTAATACCCGCCGGCCCTGCATCAGCGATAATGGGCTGATATGAGATGAAAGTAAGGTGAAAGTAAGGTGGAAAAAGTAACGAAGATAAGTGATCTTTAAATGGTGATCTTTAAACGTGACAAAAAAACATACTGTACTGTGAACTACACCATACTATGAACTACACCACTTGAACTACACCACTTGAACTACACCACTTGAACTACACCACTGATAAAACCTGTCTCCTACTGTCTCACCTCTCATTCCTGGCTGCACAAATAATCAGGCCATGTCTACCTGCACAAAGAGACATGATAAATGCAGGGAGAAGTGGAGTGCTATCATGGGAGGTATGGGAGGTATGTATCGGTACTGTACCAGTACTACCACTGACGTGTAATAACAATACTTGTAGGAATGATTTTTTCCCCAGAATTGTTCTCCGTCTTTTTCTATAAGCTTGACCAGCATTTTTGTTTCATCTTTTTATTTGTCATTCACAAGTGCCGTACTTAACTAATTACTTGTAACTTACTTACTTGTAGTTGATTCACCTTAAGTTTGTATTGAAAACAAAACACTCTACAAGTAAGTCATTCCCACACTATGGACAAGAAGGCTGAGAAGAGCTCAAACCTGGAAATGGAGCAAAAACACATTTGCACAAATTCACAAATTCGAATGTGCACAAACACAACTACAAGTACTACTTTCACCTCCCTTTCAATGCAGGGTCAACTTTGAGGCAATCAGATGGGTTTGAGGGAGGAGGGTAACAAAAATAGTAACAATAAAAAACGGGGAAAAGAGAAAACAACGGAAACCAAGAAACAACGACGAAATCTGTTTCTCACGACGACACATTCTCTGGAAACTCAGCCAACTTCATGTCGTATTTTTGACCTCTTTCTTCATTTTTAACCCTCTTACAAGTACATACATCTTTCAACCTAGAATTGTACATCTTTCAACTACACGTAAGTACTTGTAGGTACATCTCAGGCTAACCCTGACTAACCCTGGCTAACCCTGGCTAACCCCGAATTCTCCTCGATTCCCATCTGTTGAGCAACAAATATTCTGTCCTCCTCATATCCGCACTACTTTTCCGTGCTACGTTTTCCTTGTCTGATGTCTTGTTTCAGGTTGCCACTATTGCTGCGCCATCTTGCCTCACGTGAATACGATCGAGGTGGCATTGTTGCGGAGACACAAGGCACTAGGCACAAGGACAATCGCGCCCTTGTATGTCGCAGCAGTGCAGATTTTCGAGATATCCACCCTCCCTGCAGCTGCATGTAGGGTGCACCTTAAGTATGCAGGTGGTTGTGGGGATCGGAGATTGACAAAAAGGTGAATTTGGTCGAAGAGAAGGTGGTCTAGCGAATAGAGCAATACCCGGAGAATATCTGTCACTTTCCCCCATTTCCCCCTTTTTATTCAACCGTTTATCGTCTGTTATTCGTCTGTTAATCTTTCCTCTGCACATGCCTCACGGAATCCACATCCGATGCAGACATGCGCGCGACCGGATCGGATATAAATGCCCAGCTGCACGAAAGCAGGCGGTGCGGATAAGTGTGTGTCCTTGTCTCCAGGGTCGCATCTTCAGTGCAGCTGCATCTCGTATTATGGGTCTGAAAAAGTGGCACAAGGATACTCCTGATATCAAACAATACAACGGTGAAGGAGAGGGAACATGGAAAAAACGAGAATCCAAGACGTCTACTTGTAGGAGCAAGTACTAAATGGGGAATTCACGGAACGGAGAAGTGGAGAAACGGGAAAGAGGTGGACAGATTGGGAAAACGGAAAACGGGAAAACGGAAAAACGGGTCAATTCGGGTTACTGTACTTGTGGCTACTTGATTGATATTTTGAAGTACAATACTGGTACAGTATACAGAAAAGCAGAAACAGAAAAACAGAAAAACAGAAACAGAAAAACAGCTACATTGTACTTGTACTTGTACTCCTCCGCTCACTCTGCAACACCTCTGTCAACTCCGCGGACTCCAACTCATGTCATGTCTCAGAATCCTCTGTTTCAGACCATTGCGAGACATGTCTCAGAGAAAGAAGTATTGATGTGACCAAGAGAAGACAAGGCTGTACACGAGGGAGACAATGACTTTACTGAGACTATGTCATTTTGTAGCAGCACTACTTGTACACTAACTCCTGAATGATCAACAAGTATTATCAGACATGTCTACAGTATGTACTGTATGTACTTGTAAGGTAGTGATGATTAGTAAGCGTACTATAGCCTAGTGCAAACAGAAATGCCAAAATCGCACAAATCGCAAAACTACAACAGTTCGACAATTAATCAATTTCCCAACAAAATCATCTCCACCTCACCTCCACCTCAACTATACATCTCCGATACTTCCGTGGAATCATGCATACATACGTCAGCACTAGAGACGCATTCATGTGGTTGTTGAGGTGGATACTTTCGTATTGTCCAGTTAGAACTTTCAGTCCTTTGTGTCACTTGTAGTATTGTAATATTGTGATCCAGTGAGTATATGGTACTTGTACAAGTAACCCTGACTAACCCTGGACTTAAAGTTCATATAATGCCATTGTTTACTGTGAGTCCTTAGTGCTAGAACCGACACGTGACCTTACAGGTCACGTGACTCGTCACGTGCTCAACAATCACGTGACCTTACAGGTCACGTGTCGGTTCGCCATCAGCCTGCTTCTGTCTCCATGTTCTGCACTCTTGGGAGTTACCCGGAAGTGGATATAATTCGCGATTATGATTATTAATACATTATCTTCTTTCTTGCACTGTGGGTCCTTAGTGACTGAGAACAAGGACACAGGAGCTGTTGATTCAGGTTCTTGCTACAGTACGGTACAAGTACAGCAGTACCTTCTTGTCTTTTTGAAACATATCTTTTGTTGATTTTGTTGATTTTGTTGACTTTTGTTGACTTTGTTGACTTTTTTCACTTTTGTTGATTTTGTTGACTTTTGTTGATTTGGTTGACTTTTGTTGACTTTTTTGAACTTGTTCAACTTTTGTTGACTTTTGTTGACTTTTTTGAACTTGTTCAACTTTTGTTGACTTTTGTTGACTTTTTTGAACTTGTTCAACTTTTGTTAACCTCTCTTGACTTTGTTGACTTCATTGACATTTGTTGACATTTGTTGAACTTGTTGACTTCACACCACATTTCTTGAACAACCTTATTCTGCCAAGTATAGTTGACAGAATTAGTTGACACACTAAATCAACACAACATGAACGAATTGAGGACAATTGGACTGAATTGGAGGCCAGAAAATACAAGTGCTTGTACTCTCCCAGTGACATAGAGCACTGTGGAAAACTCGGGAGTCTCAAAATCGCCACCTTGATCACATTAGTCAGCAGTAGTACTGAAATTCTCAGAACTGCCCCAACTCGACCAATAGTGCTCCGAAATGGACCGCAACTTCACCATTGGCTTCTCCGAAGCGTTCTCTTCCATCCTATCCAACTCCCGATCCTCCTCGACCTTCCCTTCGTTCTCCAGATCGTTTTCCACTCTCACCACTAGAAACCTGGGGTAAAGACATACCAGTGCGAATACTGGTATGAAACGTACTCAATTCTCAGTGACTAGACGGTTGCTGAGCCTCTCGATGACACGTTTTCTCTACTGAACCCCTATTGTTCAGTTTTGCCGTTTTTCGTCGTGTTACAGAAAGAGAAGATCTTGAAGCACATATTTCATGTCCTAGTGTAACAGTGAGCAACCCATCGGTCTTGGCCGATTACGAATACGACCATTGAGTGCATTCCTGGCACTACACAATTCATGGCATTACACAACCTATGTCGTCCATGACATTGGCTGTGTCAGGGCATTACACAACCTATGTCATGGCATCACATTGGCTATGTCGGCATCACATTGGCTATGTCGGTATCACATTACTCATGTCATCCCATGACATTCCACAAGTCTCGCCTGCCACGCCGTATCGACATCGTATATTGTTAAATGTCGGCTCCCGAAGGCTGCCTTGACCTATATTCTTAATTCGACGCCGTGTACAAGCCACAACGGTGAACACGGCACCATCGAGTCTGAGACATGCAAGGCAACATGACCCATGTAGTCACCACAACGGCAATGTAGTCACCACACCCACAATGTCATGGCCACCACAAGAGCAATGTGGTCACCACACCCACAATGTCATGGCCACCACACCACCCTTGTCGTGATCACGTTCGTTCTGTCATACGATGATCTGCATTTTGAAAAGGAAATGGGGAAATTACTTACCGAAAAAGCAATGCCAAAAAGCAACCCCGTTACAGCCAGCCATTGAGCGAGCGTTGCAACCGTGACGGGAAATATCGAGCCCCTTTTTTTGTTGTTTTCAGGGACTTAGAAGATAATTGTCGCGTGGTCACGTATATGGGTGAAGATCAGCGGTCCGTAGGGTATAGGTAGATTTTAGTCTTTTGTGTTTCTGTGTATTTGTGTTTCTGTGTTTCTGTGTTTCTGTGTTTCTGTGGATTTGTGTTTGGGGCTCATCTGCAAGGCGAGATTTCTGAGATTTTGGGACGCACATGCAGCCTGCATGCATCCTGAATGCAACCTGCATGCACGGTGCTTTTTCCGTTGAAAACTCTGTTTCCTGCATATCTTCATTTGGTTGGGCAGGGTACATGTGGGACGCACGTGAACGGACTCGGAAAATAGAGGTCCTCCGGTCACGTGAGTGGCAAATCTAGATACCTGCTTCAACCCTTTTCCACCCCCACCCTCTGCCAACAAGCTCCACCCTCTCAGACGTCTCTGCCCTAACCACTTTCACCACCGACTGTCATTTGTGTTCCACCATTAAGCTTGTGCACCGACAAGGGTCCTTGCATCAACTTTATTTGATTACAACGCACGTGCACATGGGAACTCTTTTTGAGCTTTTTGAGCGGGTAAAATAAGCTTTTTGGCGGAGCATGGGAAAATATTACTTAAAAAATTTAAAAAATTTAAAAAATATTATCTGGAACAAAGAGCAGGGGTGACGTAATTATTCAAGTGCAAAAATCGAAGTAAGCCAAGTTGGCAGAAAATATGGGGCAACTAGGCACGTCAGGAAATTGGCAGAAAATATCGGTCTGCAAATATGGAGCATCCACACGAGCGTTTCAGCCCGAGGCTAATCGATTTTATAGCCCCTGATGATCAGCAAACAAGGGACATGCAGAGATGCGGACCCACAAATTAGCTGCAACGCTGCAACGTACGGGTGGGGGTTGGGAGGGTTGGGAGGGTTGGAATAGGGTTGGGCCAAAGGTAAAAGTGCATGTAGGTACAAACGGTTGAAACAAGATATGGGGTCCGGGTTGGGGGTAGGGTTGGGGAGTAGGGTTGGGGGGTAGGGTTAGGGGAGATTGCCGAAAACGGCGTGCCGAGGTAGGGAATGTGTGATTGACAGATGGTGCCTGAAACAGGGGGGGGGGRGGGGAAGTTGGGAAATTTGGGGGTTCTTTGAAGTTCTCTGGAGAGATGGTATTTATTTGATTTGTTGGAATTGATTGGGATTTTCTGGGATTGATTGGAATTTTCTTTGATTTTCTGTGGTTTTCTTTGATTTTCTGTGTTTTTTTGGGATTTTCTGATTTTTTTGGATTTTCTCAATTTTTTGGGATTTTCCAATTTTCCAACTTCCCAATAACGGACCCACTTCCTGCTTTTAGCCCGATTCGACGGTACCTTTTTTGGACCCTTCAAAAAGTCATGTTTTCGGAAAAACGAGTGAACAATGGATGAAATAAGGAACAAGAAAAAAGTCTGAAAAAGAAGAAAAAGCTCGACTTTTTTTGTGACTTTTCCACTCTTTGTGCTCACAAAGAAACGACAAGCATCTTTCCCGATTCCAGAGGGTCATGTGGTGACGAAAAGACGAAACCAAGAAAAAAAACTCTGTTCAAATCAAACTCTCGAACACTTGTTAAACTTGTTAAACTTGTTAAACTTTGTTGACGAGAAACTGAGATACTTGTAAAATAGTTGAACACTTGGAAGCCATTTAGCCGAACACATGTTTCACTCTCCTACTTGTACAACCCCTGACGAGTGTTAATTTCAGATTCAAGCTGTCGATCATGCATGCCAGAATACACTTTGCCTCAGTCTGGGATTATGTCAGACAGCTAAGTGGAGTATACAAATATGCTCGATCTGAAGGTGCTAAAAAAGCGACTAAAGCGGCGTGCAAAAAGCACTAGACCGAGCCAAATAGAAGAAGAAACGCACAAATGACCGTCATACAAAGTGCCGTTTCTGTGTGCGACTTTTCTCGCAAAATGATCGGCCATCTTCTCCCTCAACCTTTCCGTTCTCCCTCAACCTTTCACGTTCATCCATATGCCAGAAAGTGGATAACCGGAGAGACACGTCGCCTTCCGTAGCCTTCCCGACGTCATCAAACCAGCCGTCAGTTGACAAATATTACACTACGCCGTTTTCTGGACACCCATGTGCTCAACAGGGGTACAAGTACAGTATACTCAAACTGCATCCGACAAAACGCCGTAGAATCCGCCACAGACACGCCACAGACTAGCCGACTTGGCCATTGCACTCTCCGCAGCTAGCGCTATCGACTGGTGGTCTCCGCAGCCCTGTAGCTCCCCTATAGCTCCAGGGTTGATCATCCCTGACCCCTGTCAGGTGAAATTACTGTTAATAAAACAGGGCCCGCTCGCTTGTTGAAACAAGGGAGGTCATCCAACCGCCGGAAGCTCTTATTATCGGCTGTTATTATTTTGTCACTTTTGGTTGGTTGACTTGGTTTTTCCAGGGCCCATAAACACATAGGGCCCATAAACACAAGGCCTGAAAGCACTAACCCCGAGCTAGCGGCTTCAAACGCCGCTAACGGCAGTCAGGGCGGCTACAGGGCACTAGCACCAGCTGCCAGCCACGTGGAACCGTCTTTTAGCACCGGCCTAGAGACCCTGACCAGGTACCGGCAGAAAAAGCGGAATCGACGTAAAACGGTGAGCAGGAGAGATGGTGGAACGATACGTGTATCGTTGGAATCGTCTTTTCCGCGGCTGGGTTTTGGTGACACAGGAAGTGCCCTAGTCTGTGTCCCCAACGAGTAACCCACCTTTTTCACAGTACAGGGTACTGTTTCAAACTAAGAAAGTCCTACTAAAGCGGCCCATAATACACGGTGCACAAGACAAACGACGGAAGCGGTCGTCCGGTGGCACCGGTCATCAACTAAACAATACATTAATAATACACGTTGAAGAGGAAGACCGAAGATGCAGCCGAAAGCGTCAACCTTCAGGTACAACCTCAGGTACAGCTTCAGGTAGGCGTCAGGTACAGCTTCAGGTAGGCTTCAGGTAGACTTCAGGTACACCATCAGTCTATACCCTCGTCTGACATCTGTCTATACCCCACCTCCAGAACACCTCCAGAACACTCCCCTCCTCTCCAAATCCCCTTACGTAATCACACGTACCATACGTACACACGTACATACGTAATCATACGCACTCCACGTACATACGTAATTGCACGTACTCCACGTCCTCCACGTCCTCCGCGCACTCCACTCCTCCACGTCCTCCACGTACTTGTAATAGCACCCCCTCCACTCCTCCACTCCTCCACCTACAAATTCGTCGTGCCCTCCACCTCCAGCTGGTCGAGAATCGCCTCCTTGATGTTCTCGTCAATGTCGATATCGTTCAAGTCAAACGACACCTGCAGCCCCGTGCGCGTCACCGGACTGAACTGCATCTCCTCCGTCACCACCGTCTTCTTGCCCCGGCCCACCTTGAACCAGTCCGACACCGACGGCTGCGTCAGCTGCGGCACAAACCGCACGCCTGTCAGCGGCTCCACCGTGAAGCCCTTGGGGTCCGCCTCCCGCCGCTCCTCCAGCAGCGACGAGTTGAACCGCGACGCCGCCAGCGCGTGGTTGTACATCCACTCGGGCGACAGCTGCGCGCCCGTCACCTTGCGCCGCTTGGGAGGCGCCTGCGTGATGGGAGGCGGCAGAATGGGCACCACGGGAACAGCTGCGGCTCCCGCTCCTCCCGCTCCTCCAAGCCACGCCACATAGTGGTCCTTGGAGTGCTCACGGCCCTGGTTGAACGGGTCGTCCGGGTCCGCAATCTCGCCCTCCACGCTGCCGGCGTCCACGGCCTCCTGCACGTAGTAGTCGTCGACAATCTTCTTGCCGCCCAGCACGATCTTGGCGCCAAACTCGCGGAACACGGACCGCGCAGTCACAATGCCGATCGACCGGCCCTTGTACGAGTGCGGAATAATGTCGCGCTCAATGAGATCGAACTTCTCGCCCTCGTCGGCAATCACCTTGTGCAGCCGCCGGTGCTTCTGGAACAGCAGATACGAGTCCCGGAAACCCATGCACCGCGCAGGCTCCGTCGACAGCATGTACAGCCGCCGACCACGCCCCAGCACCGTGAACGTCCGCACCCGGTACTCCCGCCCGCCCTGCAGCTCGCCCAGCTTGTTGACCTTGACCTCGCCGGCAGGGTCCTCGGGCAGCAGCAGCTCGTCGTCCTCCACGGGGTAGGGGTTGCCGTTCTCGTCGCGCGGCACCATCACCAGATGCGACGTGCCACCCCGCGAGCCTCGGCCTCGGGCAGCCCACCGGGCCGAACCCGACCGCATGGCTCCCCCAGCACCTCCCGGACCAAATCCGCCCACAGCAGAGAACGACGTCAGCTTGAGGGCCTCCTCGTCCTCCTCCATCTCGCTCTCCCGCACGAGCGTGGCCTTGTTTTTCGACCCCGGCGGCCGGCCTCGTTTTCGGGGAGCGGGTGTGGCCGGCTTGGTCTCCTCCTCCCCATCTGCCACTGCGCTGCTCTCCTTGGACTTGGGTTTGGACACCGGCAGCTTGTCGTCCTCCTCGTCCTCGTGCAGCGCGTCCTCGTCCACATCGGGGTCGTTGGGGTCGTCTCCGATGTCGGCGGGATCAGGGATGACCTCATCTGTGTTGTTAGTAGGAGCGTCAGCGTCAGCAGGTCCATCAGCAGCAGGTGCATCAGCAGCTGACGTGGCATCAACAGTTGTAGCATCAGCTGACGTGGCATCAGCAGCATCCTCAGCTGGTGCATCAGTCATCTCCACATCTTCGTTTTTGTCACTCGGTTTTGTGTCACTTGTGCTTGCGTTTGTGTCGCTCGGTTTCGCCGAATCGGCGTCAATCGGCTTGGATGCAGCCTCAGCCGGCTCCGCGTCGGCCGGCTTTGTGTCTGTGACGCTTTTTTCGGGCGCAGAAACGCCCACACCCACGTCTTCTACCTTGGGTTGATCAGACATGGTGATGATGATGAGAGGTGGTGTCGGTATTTTAGCTTCACGCGTGGGAGCAATAATAAGGTTGGATTAGTCAGAGATTAGTAAGCGGGCTGGGAAGGGTGCTTAGTCAGATTTGATTAGTAAGCATCTATAGTGGCAGATTCGTCAAGAAAAAGGTGTAAAGGGTCTAAACCGGGGTTAGGGAAGGGTTAGGGAAGGGTCAGCAACTACTCTCTATGTTAGATCCAATTGGATGTCAACAACATAAGATAAGGTAGTGTTGAATAAGGTTGGCTTAGTAAGCCTGTGCTTAGTCATCCGTGCTTAGTCAGCATGATTAGTCAGCATGATTAGTCAGCATCTGTATAGTGGCAGATTCGTAATATGGGCTAGGGAAAGGTGTAAAGGGTAAATCAAGGATCAATCAAGGGTCAGGGAAGAGCCAGCATCTACTCTCTATACTAGGTCAGTAAAGATAAGCAAGTCGTTCAATAAGGTTGTATTAGTCAGCGTGATTAGTCAGCATTCGTACAGTGGCAGATTGGTAATATTGGCAAAAAAGAGGTGTAAAGAGTCGAATCCAAGGTCAATCCATGATCGTTCCAGGGTCAGTCCTCCGTATCATAGGCCACCATCTACTTTCTATACTAGATCCAATTGGATGTCAAACATAAGATAAGGAAGTACTAGAAGGGGAAGTGCTATGGAGATTTCGCACTAGTGGGTCACTTATGTGGCTGATCTTCCATGGCACGTGCGACGCTATTGAGATTAGCAGGTTGTTCAACGGTGCATAGCGGGACGTCCTAGTGGTTGGTTTCGTTGCAGGAAGAGAGGGGGTGGTAGGAGGTAGGAGAGTATCTTGTCAGAAGTGTCTCTATATACAATATTCAGTCTTCTCACGTGACCGTCTCATTGTATCATACCAGGAGTCAATGTTGGAGGTTATGATCATTCTCGACAAATGAATACACAACATGTACTGCCGAGACACAAGAGATCTGCTCCTACTTTACACGTCATTCTCACCTTTCACTTAGTGCCGTTTCTAAGATGAAACGTTGAGGCGGAGCATCTCTCTTCTAGTACCGGTATGTTATCGTACCAGGTCTCAGCTCTAGTACGGTATGTAGCTGACTAGTTCAAGTCGGCAGGGAAGTCGATCTACGACTTCACTTAACCACTCTCCTCCACCTCCTCCACAAGTGTACTAACTGTGCAGCAATAAAGGAGCGTGGATACGAGATGTGAGAATGCCATTGTCCTTAGAGACCTGAGAATGCCATTGTCCTTAGAGACCTTCTAGAAGGGCTTGGCCGAACCACATATCGTCAACGTGTCCCTGGAACGTCTTTGACCGGTGCAAAGAGGACTACCAAGGTGACGGCGACTAGAGAGACCTCTCCAGTTGGTCTAAGTGGCTCGGACGACCCTGGGCTCTCCTTTCCCCAGCTACTCAGGTCCGGCTCGGGGATTTGACTTCGAGCCTTTTTAGCAGGTCCAGCACATGCGCGAGAACCGTAGCGTCAGATTGATATGCTGGACTCTAGCTCCCCAGCTTTAGTGCACCTAACGACATTGTGATTGCTTGGTTTTGGGCCGTTTTAGACCCGGAGGGAAAGGGATCTGTTTACGAGACCCCAGGGTCGGCCGTGGGTCCGTTTCCTGGGTTTTTTGGAGCGTGTTTGACAGCCCAGGTGGAGAACCCAGGGGTGGACACTTTTGTCACTTTTGTCAACTAAGGTCCCAAGTAAAGTCTAAGTAGCCAGATGTGGGGAAGACGAGATGAGCCACTTTGACGAGAAAATTCCTTCGGGGCGACAAGTGCCGTATACCAAAAGACTCGTCTTCGACGCGCGGACATTTCAGCACACTTCCTACCGCTCCAGCACCGCTAGTGAGCGAGTAATACGGCTCAGACCCTTGTCCTCGATGCATGGGTTGAATACGAGGCTGTGGAGCGACTGGCGCAGAATATGTGGCCGTCTGCTGCCGTATCCGCGGTCCGAGACACTAGCCACCACTTTCCGGCGCGTGAGGAGCTTGACTTGCGGATTTCGCGGCACAATAGTGCTAATGCGGGCTGTGGGCCAATTGACACTTGGTGACGATGTGCGTGGCTGATTGTGAGTGGTTTTCGCGCATGTGGTTGGTCTATTGTTAGTGAGTCTATTGAGAAATAGTCCATGTCTATTGTTAGTCTACTGAGCGTCTATTGTAGTACTTGGATGTACATCGTCAGACTGAAGCTCACTTGAATACAGTGAAGACTCCAATCGGCTTCCGAAACTAGCCAATGGCCTCCCAAACCCGCCAATCTGCCCCGAATCGGACACAAAACCAACTCTGAGCTTGCTTACGCTTATAGTACGTCTCGGTGGCCTGATTCACGTTGTTCAAATCTCTCAAACTATGCCTGCACCCTAACTCAGTGCCCAAACACGCACAAGGCCCAGGAGAAGTGGGTCACGTGACTCTCGCGCAGAGAGACTCGCCTCGGAAGCCCAAGTTTTCTGCACTTGCTAGTGTTTGCTTTAGTCTGATATCCAGTGCATGGGAGGGTAATAGTGGTAGGATGAAAACTTCAGAAAAGTTCAAAAAAGAACAAAAAGAACAAAAAAGAACAGAAATAGTTGAAGGTGGGTCCTGCACTGTTCTGCTATTGTTTTGGCAAGACTAGGTGGTTTTTTAGGTAGTTCTTTAGGTAGTTCTTAGGTAGTTCGTTTAGACACCTCTTAGATACCACCTCTACACCTCAACTTTGGAATGTAAGATGAGATGCGATGCGAGTATAAGACTCCTTGTACACTGCTGGTGTATCATAAATGAGCGGAAATGGCGGCTCAGTGGGGGCGGAAATGCATCTATAGCACCTATAGCACCTATAGCTGTACAAGGCATGTTGCACTAGCTTGTATGAATGCTGGGCTAGTTGTGGGCGAGGAGCTGAGTGAGAAAGGCACAAGAGACACAAGTGTTCGCAGAACCGTCATCTCGGCTTCCCTTACCAACCCTGACTAACCCTGACTAACCCTGTACTTTTGTACCTTCATTGCCCTCCTTCGGTGCTTCTGCCATGCACAGGTCGTGTGTCGACGAATACTTTCGTCCAGCAGGGCTTTTCGGGGACGGTCTTTGCCCGCTACTTGTACCAGGTAAAGTTTTGTGAGTAATCATGACTGGCTATTTGCTTTTTTCTGGCTGTTAATCCACGGCTTTCTTAGGTCTTAGGTGTGGCAGCAATCGACGAGCTTGCTGGGTTGCTTAGATCTACCGGGAGAGATGGACATGGCCCAAAGTGCGAGTTTCATCTGCAACGGACACTTTTCCGCGTCACTTTTATCTTATCCACACTCGTCAGCCTTGCAAATGAAACCCTGCCAAACTCTGTGGCTATACATTCACAGACGAGACACCAGGGCGCTTGTAGCGCAGCGGAAAGTTCGAAAAGGGCCTTTACTTGTGGGCGCCAAGTCTCGAGACGGCGAAACTGATGGATTGGCTGGCCAGAGCTGTGTTGGTTGCTGTTTCAGAAAGTGTTCGTGAAGAGGAACTGGAGTTGAAGCATTTTGAGAGGAAGAGTGTTGACAAGTAGAACTACCTGATTCAGACAATAAACAAGACTGGTACCTTGTACTCATAAGACTGGTACTCATAGAACTCGTCTATTCGCACTCCTGTTGTCATTTCTGGCTGACTAACTCTCCCCTGAAGTATGCAGGGAGTGTCTCATAAAAGGGGCCCTCCGCCAGGATTGGTGCCAGCGGGAGGCTGGAAAGGGCCTGTTGTCAGAGAGTGAGACCTGCTGCACGGTGGACGGGTGAAACAGAAAAGAGAAAAAGACCTGAGACAGGCGAAGAGAGGAGCCGAAGGTGGATTCAAGGGAAAAGGCCGAAACCGCGAAAAGAGGTGCAAACGGATCCGGAAAAACTGCTCCAAACACGCGGCACACGTCCTCGGTCGGAGTGCAAGCGGTACAACAGAAATACCCACATCCTCCACCACACGGACACATGCTTTGTGTGAAAAGCGACCCCTGCAGATCCACCGTGTTGGTAACAGGAGTTTAATGAGACGAACTGAAGTACCTGAAGAGATATCGTGGTACTTGTAGGTACGAGTACTTGTAGGTACTTGTAGCTACTTGGTTAGTTGTACAAGTACAGTATGAGTACAATATCCGTACTCAATACTCTCTACGTGCTAGTTCAACACTACAATTGTACTCCTACTCGAACTTGTGTCCCCTGTAGTTCAAAAACCCACCTCTTTGCGTCCCTTTTACCGTTTTTCCTTTTTCACTTTTCCGTTTTTTCATTTTTCACTTTGTGCTTTTTTTCACTTTTCACTTTCACTTTCACTTCACTCGCCAAACACAAAAGCAACCTTACCTGCCAACCTAATTTCGAAAATGCAAAGCCGGGGCTATCAAACCCATGGGCAAATAGCCTTCACTGCGTCATCTGCACGTTACTGCAACGACCCTCCTTTGTCTCTGTACGGCCCTGGCAATACGAGGATATATAAGACCCAGGCGGGTCCCCCCAGAAGAACCCTCGAACCCTCAACCTCCACACTCCCTCACCACACACACCATGTCGCTCAAAAACATTCTCAACGACGAGCGGCCCCTGCCCCCCATCCGCTACATCAACTACCCCCCCACTCCCCCAATGTACTACTACCAGCCCCAGCCTCAACAGCATCAACAGCATCAACAGCAGCACCAGACACAGACCCCGGTCCACACCATGGCTCCTCCTCCACCAGCCATGATGGTCGTGCCTCCCCCTCCTCCTCCCTCGGCTCACGTGCACTCGTACGTCCCGCCGGCTCTGCCGCAATCGCCGCCGCTGTACCAGCCCCAAACGGTGCCGATTGTGAACGTGAACCTCAACAACGCCCACAACAAGAAGCGCAAGAAGTACATGTGCGACTGTGGGCGGTCGTTCACAACCTCGGGCCACCTCGCCCGCCACATGCGCATCCACACGGGCGAAAAGAACTACCAGTGTCCCTACGAGGGGTGCACCTCGCGGTTCTCCAGACAGGACAACTGCATGCAACATTACCGAACTCATCTGGGAACGTCGAGAAACTCGATGATGCGACGCAAGAGCGGAACCGTGTCGCCTCCTCCGGGTCAGGTGACCAAGCCCAAGCAGGAGAAGGAAGAGAGGAAGATGAGCAACTTTCTGTCCACCGTGCTGGTGACTTAAAATATAGACTGTGCAGGCACAGAACTAACGTCGAGAGACATGCATAGATTAATTTATTGTATTTATTGATAAACGAACCTCTTAGGGAAAAACTGGAATTGCGTAGCAATTTTGTTTCCTTCGACTTTAGAGACCTATTAGAAGGAAACAGGACTGCGAAGCAGTTTGTTTCGTTCGCTTAGACTATTCAGTATTAGGAGAAAACTGGAATTGCGCAGCAATTTTGTTTTTTCCGTTCTCAACTTGAACAGCTTATTAGAAGGTGGACAGCTAGCAGTTTGTTGTGTTCCTCAGTTTCACTTATCACTTGTAGCAGGTGGAGTGTTAGCAGTTGTTTCCTTAGACTCTTGAGTTCTGGATTTGCGCAGTTCAGGAGTTGAACATGATTTTCCTGTGTTCCAGATAACAGTTTTTTAGGTGGACTACTTGTAGCAGTTTCGTTGGACTTGGTTTGTGGACCTCTTCATTCATCTCTTCATTTTTCTTGACTGCTAATTAGCTACTTGTAGCTGTTTCGTTCTGTCTGACATCTTATGATCATGTGGTTGTGGAGGTGTTTGGACGACTAAAGTATCTCCGTATTCAGACTTATGACCTTATGACCTTATGACCCTAGAGCGTCGTTCTGGTAGTTCAGCTAGGTGACAGTTGTGGACTCAGAGGCTCTTACATTGAGTATCTCACAAGTAGTCCATTTCTCAGTCTGAGCTTTGACTGACAGCTTCCCCGGACTCCTTCTTCCAAAGACACAGCCACTCTGAAGCACATGTTCAGAGACTACTGTAGTAGATTTGTTAAGCTAAAAAGTCAGCTGGGGGTTCATTTTCGGGGTTCCAGTGCAGCTGGAGAGATGATAAGTATAGAAATATGAAGCTGGGCGCTGTTGAAATCGATTTACATAATAATAATCAGCCAGTGCCACACATTGTAGTGCTGAAATCGGGCATACTATGCACAGAAGGCTTTTTTATTTTGTTGAACCTTAGTTGGGCAAGAACTAGTAATCAAAATGGACTCTCAATCCTGAATAGTTAAAGAATACTTGAGACAAAAAGTCGGCTGGGGGTTCAAATTCGAGGTTCCAAGACAGCTAGAGATTTGTTAGTTGTACCACAATGAAGCTGAGAGTGCGTAGAATTGATTTACCTTGTAATATCTGACAATTTCCGTACATTGTGGTGCTGAAATTGAGCATTTTAGATGGTATCAAACTTTTCATTTTGTTAACAATTAGTTGGGACTGACAATATGGTTTGCTCCTGTGTATAAAAAAGTAGTCTCTCAGGCTTCGTCTTCGATGCTACATTAATTCGTGCTGTGACAAGCGATAGTTATCAGATGCCAAAGTACTTGTAGATATTTGGTCATCCTTTTGAGCAAGTTGAGTGATTTGGTTTTTGCTATACTAATTACTTGTACCAGTTTGTGCACTATGATGTCATGATGTCATTCAGTTCAGACTTCTATTTCAGGTTCAGACTTCTATTTCAGGTTCAGACTTATTTCAGGGTGTCTTCAGTTTCATAGACTCCTCATAAGACTTCTATTTCAGGCTCTCAGACTTCTGTCTCTCAGGTCTCAGACTCCCACACTTCTCATGTTTCAGAAGACCTCATTGAGCTGAGACGTTTCAAAATGAGTATTGAGGAGGTAGGTGGAGGTAGTGGACGACCAGGGAACGTGCCAGTAGGCTAAATGAGACTTGTGTCTTGTAGATACGTCTATGAGCTACTGTACTTATGGTAAAAACACCCTGAAAGCACTAACTCACCTGCTACTTGTAGACCCACAGCTAACTCCTAGACTGACCCTGTCGGCCCGTGGTACATCCGCGGAACACTAGCACTAGACACAAACGTACATCGTGACATGTAGGTGTTGAGTAGTTAGTGGAGCAAAGCAAAGCAAAGAAAACCAAGAGCAAAGAAACCCGATTGGACTGAGCAACACCCGCCTGATCACCACCCACCTGATCACCTCCTCTCGCCTCAACTCACCTATCGCATCTTCCAGCTCACCACGTTTAGGTTGATCGGACGACGATCGCACAAAACACTGTGGACGGTTCCAGACGCACCAGCCAGCCCTGCCACCCTCCCCGGACCCGGGCCTGAGCTTCGTATTCGGCTAAGTGGTGCTAAGTGGTGCTGAATGGTGCTAAATGGTGCTAAATGGTTAGTGCTATTGTACTAGATGTTACATGTCTGAATAGCATGTCTGAATAGCATGACTAAGAGCTAGTTGATAGTGCCGAGGTATTGAGATGAACGAGTGTTCAAGTACTCAGACCAGTAACTGACTCATGTCTAAGCCGTTACAATGATCCACCTCTCTCATTTAGAACTTGTACAAGTAACCGCTTGATCTATCACTCTCACACTGTCCTGCTCAATACTAACCCCATCATAACCCCTGTAGCTGTTACACTGATCCGTGGAGCTCAGATCGAATGCCCACGTACAACTAAGCATCTGCTAGCGGCTTTTTGGACTCGGGTATGCGTCTGTGGAGGAGGGAGGTAGGAGAAGTAGGTGATGTCTTGAAGATGGTGAGATGTGCAAGTTCTCCTGTCATGTTCAACTTGTGTTCTCAACTTGATGGTCTCTCAAAACAGATCAGATGTCGTCGAACTTGTAGCGTGACTACTTGTACCTGTAGCACTTAGATCTCAGTCGACAATAGCTCCTAGGCTGGTTGCTAGTTGGAAATGCACGTTTCGTCTGCGAGGAGAGGTAGGAGGAGTTCTAGAAGGCAGTTGTTGAGGAGAAAAGGAGAAACGGAGAAAGTGAGAAACGGAGAAGCAGAACTTCTTGTCTCATTTGCCACCTCCTTGTACTACTTGCCACCTATCAAAAAACCACCATCTACCTCTTCAAGTTGCCACCTCCCTACCACCACCACACTAGTCAAACTACGAACCAGATGCTAGAGCATGGCGCTACGAGCCTGGCGCTACGAGCCGAAACAATCCCGGGGCCAAGGAACGCCACGCTTGACCTCGGGGAGAATGTGCTCGATGGACTAGGAGGAGTTGGAGTTGGAGTAGTGTTCTCCGATGGTGGTGATTAGTGTGGAGTTAGTGTCGGTGGGGAGGAGGTGGGTGGTGAGCAGCTGGTTACCAGCGAGTTACCAGCGAGTTACCAGCGAGTTACCAGCTCGTTGTTGTATTTCCCATTCCCATTCCACCTCCATTTTTGCTTTTTGTCTCTCCTCTCATCTTGATAAAGTGCTGCACGGGGAAGGTTATTTTGGTCACATTTCTGACCACTCTATTTCGGCCGTTGATCTTATTTGAGACCGGAATATTATTTTGAAAAGGAACCCAAAAAAGCAACAAAGAGCGCACGTTGCTTGTTGCGAAATTCGCTTACGCACGTACCTGTACGCAGAGCTGCACCTAAAAAAACCCACCACAAGTAGACCCTGCCACGTATGTCTGATGTGGGAGTTGGGATTATAGAGCGGAGTGTCAATCAGCCAATGAAAATGCTTTGTTCCAAGCCCTCCCAGGTGCGTGTCCCAACTCCCACATCCCACGTGACTTGTACATCCACTCCCACTTTCCATAGGGACCTGCTTATTTGCTGATCAGACAAGCAGGGCAAACGATAAAGAATGCGCCCAAGGTTTGAGACACTAGGGGTGGTGTAAGGGGAGCTGGGTGTTGGTTGTGGTGTTGGTTGCGTATGCGAATAATCCAGTCCTCTTCTCAATGCCCCATTGTAATCCCTTCGGATATTTACAGGTGCCTTTTTGGTGCCTTTTTAAACATGCCTCTTGACACTTATCACCACCCAAGTCTCGATTGAGTTGGTAAAACCTACAGTGGCAGCCAAACACGACGGCTTGTCGATCCCACACCACCTGCGTCTTGCACACCTGGCTGTAAAAATGCTGATCATCCCTGAGGATCAGGGGTTGTGGGTGGGCGGGTAGGGGGAGGAAGTAGTTAGTGAAGTTGAGTGAAGTTGAGTGGTAAGTGATGGAATTTGAGTGGTGAGAAAGCAGTCCCAACTACAAGTACAGTGATATCTGTTCACCACGCCAAGTACTTGTACTTCGTACTCGTACTTGTCTTCGTACTTGTCCTGTCACTCACCGCCCACCTAACCCAAACAGACGCAGGTCAGAAAGCGTGCATTGAACAGTGCCGTAGACCCTGGAGGAAGAGAGCCGGGGTTTGGATACGAGATCCAGGCGACTAGGGAGGTGGTAGAAGTGTTAGAACGAGCCTGTTGGTCTGGAAACCAGCTCTTGTTGTCTCTCTTATAGCAGCTCTCTCCTTATAGCAGCTCTCCAACACCACCACTCAATCACCCCCCTCAACCCCCCCTCCTGGAAAAAGCAACTTCAACGGGCCTGGAACGATCGCCCACATTGTACATGGATGCGCCTTCCCGAAGCAACTGCTGGTGGCGAGAGCTCATTGATGGGCTCGAGGCAACAGCACATCAGTGCATTCAGTCCAAGTAGCTCAGGCACGCAAAGCAAGACTGTCTATCACTCGCAGCCATTTCGGAGGAGCCCGAGAAAAGAGCTACTTGTACAAGTGGCACCAAACCCGCCAGCCCGAGGACTGCGGTTGCTTCCCCACGATGACAAGGGTGTAGGTGTAACGTCAGTGAGACATGCAGGACCTGTCTGACAATGGTCTCAAAAGCCAGAAACCGAGACATTCAGACCCACAGTGAGTTGCAGGAGCTACAGGAGTCATGTGTCCATGGGAGTACTGACTATCAAGTACTATCAACTACAAGTACAAGTGTCAAAGTGAAGATCGTGAAGACAGTTGTAAGGACGGTTGGTTGTAAGGATTGGCACCAAACACTCAACAGTCAAATGAACCACTTTGCGAAGTCTGACGCAGATAACTCTGCCGATCGGTCTTTTCAAATAATATTGGATAATGCCGCGGGCGGAATTAACTCGACAGAAAGGAAGCCCTCCGGAGACCACGCCGGGTCTGTGGCAGCACACAGCTGGGCCTAGCTCACCTTCTGGGCACGTACGCCCGTTCCCACCGGCCCCGGTGTCTCAGCCAAACGGTTCCAGCTTGCAACTGTAACCGCGATTAGCTGCCGCGAGGCGAGACTGAGTGGTGGTGGTGTTGGTGATTGAGACTAACAGTTGAACACTTGAACAGTTGAGCAGTTGACTTGTTCTAGATTGACTGACTTATTGGTACTGACTGGCAGTTCAAAATGTACAAGTACTTCGTACTTGTGAGTAGTCGCACTTCGTACTCGTCGGCACTACCCACCCTTTTGATCACGCCGTTGCTTTTTGCAACTCTACACAGAGCCCTGGTTTCAATCTCGGGAAGCCGCTAACTTTTGTTAAACACTCGGGTAGGTCAGGGTCTTTTTGCGCCAAATAGACTCCCCACACAGCCCACCCGTTTGCTCCAGGTCCGCTGGCACAGGAGCATGCGATCGGCAGCCAAATGGTAGTCTTAGACAGCATTCCGATAAAGTGTTCGACAAGTACAGAACAAGTGCGAAGCACTTGTAGCACTCACAGAGCAATGTACTTGTACTGAGTCAGACTAAGTACAGAGTCAGACTAAGTACAGTTGAGACCTGACATCTCACTAACTGACATCTCACTTCTCACTTCTCACAGTCACTCCCTAGTCATTATCACGTTCGCCGATCGCGCTGATCACGGAGATGGGCAAACCTACGAAAGTGGTTATTTGGCAGCTGTTCAAAAGGTTGCAAAAGAGCAAAAGGTTGCAAAAGTGCACCCTGAAAAAAATGGTACGATCGCGGCGCCGTATCCCAAAAGACCAAAAGACACAAAACGGACAAAAAAGGGGCTGTCTCTTTTATCAACCCAAAATCCGACTTGAGCCAAAAGCCTGAAGGGCTGAAACTCGAGCTCAAGCTCGTGGCCCTGTGGCCGGTGCGTGTGTCGCCTAATACATACGAGTAGGGCAAAGACACTTGGACACAAAGACACAAAGACACGGTGCCGAGACGTGCTTATTCGTGTACCTGGCATCCAGAACCTAGAACCCGGGAGATTGCCGTGTCTCAAGAGAGAGAGAGTAGCGAGTGAGCGAGTGAGCGAGTGAGCAGTTGACGAGGTCTCGACGATGTCTCCTTGACTACCAATGAATACCTCTTGACTCCTTGTACATACTTGTACTCTCTAATGAGCCCAAGCTTAGCCTACAAGTACTTGACTCTCAACATTGCTTTTCATCTCCACCTGGACGGATTGGCAGTGCGTGTGGAAAAAGAAATGGAAGCCGAATGTGAATACCGCCAGCTAATTAGACCATGCGGGAGACCCAAACCGGACGGGGCCGATCGCTAAAAAGTTTTAAAACAGTTTGAGACACCTCGACAGATTGCAGATGCAGCCGTTGCGATTGAGTGTGACTTTTGGATTCCGAGCCCTAACAGTAAGGGGTGTAAGAGACAAGTACGAGTACGAAGTACGAGTACTTGTCTCCTTCGTACAAATACAAACTCCTTTTACTGTACGGTAGTACTTCTTACAAGTCCTTCTTACAGTACGAAGTACAAGTACTCGTACTTCGTACTCGTACTTGTGAGTTTCTTCAGAAATGGTACCTTACATGCAATTGCGGGTGGGTACAGTACATAGGCCCGCCACACAATAAAAGACTCTTGATACAAAGTCCACGCACCCGCTTACTCCTGCTTCCAAGTACAGTGCCCCTATTTGCTTTGTTCAGGGGCGTGGACTTGGAGGAATGTGTGAAACCTTGGACAAGTGGAGTTGTTTTAGGAGGAGTGGGAGTTGTTTTCCACGGTCTCTGGAGGTGGATAAGCGTTATTCTTCCACGCTCTTTACGCTCTTACTCTTCACTCTTCACTCTTTACGCTCTTCACTCTTCCACGGATCGTACCACTTATTAAAATTGTGCTCAGAAAACAGTACAAGGTAAAGAATCGACACGGCAGCTGGAATGCGAATGTACGAATGAGACAGACGATTACTGCCAGGCGGTGTTCCACGTCTTTTTGTCCTTTTTTGTCCTTTTTTGTCCTTTTTTTCCTGGCTTGGATGTTTCAAAGAGCACAACAGACACGAACGCAAGGCTGGTGAAACAGAGACATTTGTGGCCTGTGGAGACGCTCCAGAAGAGCAAATGTCTCTGTTTCACCGCTCGATGACCACTGCATTAGTGTGGATATGTACCTACTGTACTTGTAGAAGACGCTAAAAGTTGGATTTGAGGAGCTACAAGTACTGTACAAGTAAGAAGCCAATGAAGACGAGACTTGGAATATGCAAAGAATGGGTCGTTTTGAAACGAGTTTTCGACTTTTCTCGCTTCATTCGCCGTTTTTCATCATTTTCCGACTTTTTTCCCTCCTCAATATCTTCCCTCCGTTCAACATGCATAACTCGTTCCTACATGTACAAGTATAAGAGATAAAATGTTTCATATGCGGTCGAAAAAACGCACCCAGCCTCCAATATGCGTTCTCCGGGCGGGTCCCTGAGTTTTCTCTGTTTCTCAAGTCACCTCTTTTACTTGTACTTGTACTGTAACAATGGACCCTCTTGTAAGTACACTTGTGCTGCACACTTCATGAGACATTTGCTTTGAATGAACACAGAACAGCGGCTGTACAAGTAAGGAGTGTGAATCAGGCAGCTTGCTGTTTTCATTTTGGTTTTCATTTTTCCGACTTTTTTTTCATTTTGGTTGTCCGAATTTCATTTTTTCCGTCCTTTCTGTCAACACACGATCATCTGATTACTGACTAACCCTGACTAACCCTGACTAACCCTTGTACAAGACGCTATCTCCACGGGATCTGCTAGTCCGGACTTAGCTCGGACACTGTGCAAGTATGTACGGATAGACGAGCTGTCCACGGAGGTTACGAGTAGCTTCGAGACACCTGTAAGGGCGGGCAACAAGCGGCTAAACGAAACCCTGGCGAGTGATTAGCTTTGGATAGTGAGACAGGTGTATGTTGGATTAGGAGATGTCAGGAGAATGAGGAATATCAGGAAAATGAATAAACAAAATGAATGAAAAGAGGACAGCTGAGATATATAATATGTATATACAAGTACAAATACAAGTACAAATACCGTGCACTACTCCTCTCTATGTTTACCAAGCCTCGGCAATGTAGCTTTCATATGAATTAATAGAGTCACTCAGGTACAGGTGTACAGCAAGAAAGCTGGGAAAACATTGAAGCATTGAAAAAAGACACTTCACATAACAACACACACCTGAAGAAGAGTAAACATAAGACAGAAGCACCGAAAAACAACCACAATGATGGTCTGACGATGATCAAGAAGCATACTTGTATTACAGCAACTACAGCAACAGACATGATTAACAGCAAGGTACAGTAGTCTTCAGGTCTAGTCTCCAGGTCTAGTCTCCAGTGTCTTTCCAAACACTGTACCTGATATACCCTTGTGTTGTACCTAACGCTCTGTCTCGGCTCGGCCACGGACAGTGCATTTGTCACGCTGGTTCCGAGGAGTCGGACCGAGTTAGACCCTGGGGCCGATGGACGGCGATCTCTGCAAGGGGCTGCAACAGCTCGGCCAGCCGCTGCGTGTGGCAGGTGGCCGGATCCGGCTCTTGGCCACTTTCCGCCTCTCCAGAATGTGATCGAGAGGTACAAGTACAAACACGTGACAGTTTGGAGTTGTACTTGTACACAGTTTGAAGTTATGAAGTTAGGATCGGTGATCTTCAAAGAGCTTAGCAGGCTTAAGATGAGACGGGAATCCGCTGGGTCCGCGGAGACACGTAAATAGTCGCCGGGTCTGTGGCTGCCAATGATCTGAGCTTGATCTGAGCTGTGATCTGAGCTGTGATTGATGCTGCTGGAGATCACCAAGTGCTGAGAAGATCACTTCAAGTAACTGCTGTAGAAGATCTGTCTATCATTGCTGAGTATTGGTGTGAACGTACGGATACTTGGAGACGTCTGATAGCAGCCATGAGAGGATGGCTCAGTCTGTGTTTTACAACCAAATGAACTCACATGAGTTCAACTGAGTCAAGTGTAGCTTCATCAGAGAAGGTGAGTAATCGTCAAGTACGGACAACTGAGAAATTAGTGGTTTGGAGGAAGCAAGGATTGTCAGTTACAAGTAGCCCTTCCACTCATAACATTTGGTTGTCTTAGAACATCAAACTGAATGCGTACTGTTCTTGTACGTCTCCTCTATCCTCCCAACAAAAGTCAACTAATTATACTTACTGATAACTCACAGCCAAACACCTTGTTGAGAGTAATTAGTCAGACTCTGTGGTATTACTGGCAGCCCCGTTTTTCATCTTTTGCGAACGTTTGCTCCTTTGGCTCATTCTGACTGATTAGTCGGTAGAAATATGACTAATTACAACTCCCATTGCAAACTCCAACTGAAGGTCAACCATAACATCTCACGTCAACTACCAGACCAAGTAAACTGAAGTAAACCCCACAACCACTAGTAGCACCAAAAATGACAATTGAGCTTTGGAAAGTGGACAGGATACTTGAAATGACACAAGGAATAGCTTTGTCTACTAATCTTTTTCCACTCACAAACAAAATTACTCACTTTGTTCGTAATTCCAGTTTGTTCGTTCTTTAACTATCATCCCAACTAAACCCAAGTAAATTATACAACCCCTAGCAGCACCAAATATAACAATTGAGCTTTGAAAATCATACAAGACATTTGGAATGACACAAGGAATAGCTTTGTCTACTAATCTTTTCCCACTCACAATCAAAATTACTCACTTTGTTCGTAATTCCAGTTTGTTCGTTTGTTCGTTTGTTGGTTCTTAGTAACAACCTTCGACCCTGCATCTACAACTACTTCGTACTTGTATCTGGCTACGTCATCCTCTCCACTACCATGCGACTCCTCACTCTCCTCACGCTGGCCACCGCGGCCGTGGCGTCGCTGATCGATCTCACCGACAAGACGTTTGAAAAGTCCGTGCTCAATGCCGACCACCCCACGCTGGTCAAGTTCTACGCTCCCTGGTGTGGACATTGCAAGAAGATGGGTCCCGATTACGACCAGCTGGCGTCTGTGTACGCCCACACGGACGCCGTGGAGATTGCCCGCTACAACGGCGACGAAAACCGCAAGTTTTCCAAAAAGTACGGCATCCAGGGGTTTCCTACGCTGAAGTGGTTCCCTGGAAACGGTGCGGATCCCGTGGACTACGATTCGGGCCGGGATTTCGACTCTCTGGCCCAGTTTGTGGCCGCCAAGTCCGGCGTCAAGGCCAAGACCGCCCCCAAGTCCGAGGGAGCCAAGCTGATCAAGACCGTCGACGACCAGACGTTTGCAGACCTGTTCAAGGACGGCAAGAAACACGCCCTCGTGGCCTTCACCGCCAAGTGGTGCGGCTACTGCAAGCAGCTGGCGCCGGAGTACGAGAAGGTGGCAGCCGTGTTTGCACGTGACCCCGTGTCGATCGGCCAGGTCGATTGCACCGAACCCGAACCGTCGCACGATCTGCTGGAAAAGTACGAAATCACGTCGTACCCCACGCTGCTGTGGTTCGAGGAGGGAGCCACCGAGCCCGTCAAGTTCGAGGGCGGCGACCGGTCGGTCGAGGGACTCGTCAAGTTCATCAACGACAAGACCGGCCTCAACCGAAACTCGGACGGCTCCTATAACGATTTCGCAGGTGTTTTCAGCGGCAAGCTGCTCGAACAGCTGCGGGAGGCCGTGGAGAACCCCAAGCTGGTTAAGAAGTTTGTGAGTGAGATCCCCCAGTCGCTGTCGTCCGTCTACGAACGGGTCCTCAACAAGATTGGCTCTCTGGGCGAGGAGACCGAGGCCTACCTGGACAAGGAGATTGGTCGACTTGGAAACATTATCGAGAAGCGGGGCGCCAAGCAGGACAAGCTGGACGAGTTCAAGATCCGCCAGAACGTGCTCAAGTCCATCAAGGCCCTGAAGAACAAGGTCGAGAATGTTCGAGATGAGCTCTAAGAAGAAAGTAGGTTAGAATGTTACGATATGATGAGAGGGCGAAGTACTATGTCACAGAGTGTAGTAGGTACGATTGTGTTCATAGAAGGGTTGTAGGAGTAATGGCAAAAAAGACGAGAGGAACTACAGAGTGGTATTATCTTGATGAAGACTATGACCATCCAAGGGTGGTATTATGAGTACCGGGAGTAACTCTCTATTGTCACTAGACCTTTAGAGAAGACGTCATTGACTACAAATCCAAAGTAAGTAGAAACTTCATACTCTATGAGCATCAATTAGAGAGTCACAGAGAATGATGTTTATCTCCTAGCAACCTGATCCATGATGAGATAGAAGAGAAGAGGAGAGAAGTTGAGATAGGTGAAATGGGAAGATGAGATGAGGGAAACTGAACTAATGCTGTTAACAAGTCAGGTTTCTCAGTGATGGTACTTTTCTTCATTTGAACATGTTCACTTTCAACCCAACAGCTCTGACATCTTCTACACTTCTGGAATGCCAATTGGAGACCTCTCCTTTTCTCTGGCTTTGTGGAGTACTGTAGACATATGGGTACCAAAATGACGAGGAGAAGGAGGGGATTCTAATTGTGGCAGTCCGAGCTTCACTGCGTTGCTGGATAGCGAGATATCAACGATTCAGATTTCACGTCGAAATAAGGTGGAACAACAAAAATATAACAAAAATCGAATTTGACCCTCTGAAATGATGTTCAAAGGAAGGATTTGGCTAGAAATACCACGTAAGACGTCGTTTGACCTCCACAGCACCATCAACTCTGCTTATCTCTAATTCGGAGAAGACAATGGTGTGTAGATGTCTAGATGCAGTAATTGACTTGGTAGTAGTGAGTGATTGATGGCTTGATGTTTATAATGAGTGACTTGATGAGGTTTACTATCTACAGTAATCATGAAGTATCCTACTTGTACTGTAGTTAAGACAATAGGATATAGGTACTGTAGGAGTACTGTTGGAAGACTGAGTGGTGATATCAGTGTATATGAAACAACTGGATAATCGATCAAGATACGAATAGAACAAATTCTTCTGAAGTAATGTCTTGAGTACATTTAGAGAATACTTAGAGAAGCTTGGGTGATACTAAGATACTGACGACAACAATTGAGACTTGTTTAACCGGGCTGAGAAGCTGGATCTTTCAGAACAAAAACTGTTACTTTTCTTACCGTATATGAGCTGACTAATCATGAGGGGAAGACTTATACGTACATCTATAAGCCCCAAATTTCAGCCCCAAAAGTCAGCCCCAAATTTCAGCCCCAAATTTCAGCCCCAAAGTGCCCCAAAGTGCCAAAAGTCAGCCCCAAAATGCCCCAAAGTGCCATGCCTAAACCACCTTCTCCACACTTTGTACTTGTAACACCCTGCCCCCACTCACCATGTCTGACCAACCCACGACGCACGTGGTGTTCCACGAACTCCCCGAGGACTCCGACGTGAGCAACCTCGTGGCGATATTCGTCATCGTTGTCGTATTTATGGGCGGATACCTGTTCAACCACGTGTACCACTCGTTTGGCGGGTGGTATGTGATGTTTCTAGACTGGCTGCAATCCACCAGACCTCAGCATTCTAAGACTGAGCAGGAGATGTACTATGAGCATTTGTATGGCAAGGAATCCAAGGTCAACGTGGACGACATGACCGAGGCCGAGGTGATTGACATGCTGGAGAAAGTTCAAATGGTCCGAGATAACGCTCTGAGACTCAAACAGGAGGGTGCTCGAATCATGGCAGCCATACAGAGGGAGTTGGAGTTTGTCCAGTAGGTGGGGGTCTTTGAACTGAGGATATATGGGTACCTTGTTGGAATCTTCATCAATTATTCATCAATTATTCAGTCTGACTCAGATCTAAAACGTGGGGGTCACCTATTAAGTGCTAAAGCGTGCGTCTTATGAGTGCTAGCGCGTGCCTAATGAGTGCTATGAGTGCTATGAGTGCTATGAGTACGTCCGCGCGTCTTATGAATGCTATCATACTTTTCTCTTATGACGATAATGGCTCATTCTAGAAGCTATAGACGCACGGTTCATAAATCACAGGGACAAGGCTAAGCGCGTAGACGAAGGCATGTTTTACGAGAAGACAGGGCCTCAATACGGTTTCAAGCCAATCTGCGAGTGGCTCAGGTCATAAATGAAATCTATCATTGGAAGAAACAACTCAATCATTCAAATTCAATTCTGGTATACATATGCTGATGCTAATTAATATAAATAACGTGTGAGGAGAGAAACTCTGAGGATCTTGTTTGAGAACTCTGAGAAACTTGTTTGAGAACTCTGAGGAACTTGTTTGAGAACTCTGAGGAACTTGTGTGAGAACTCTGAGAAACTATGAGAGACTTCTGAGAGACTTGTTTGAGAAGCTTGTCAGATCTCTTGTTTGAGAACTCTGAGGAACTTGTGTGAGAACTCTGAGGAACTTCTGATCACTTGTCTGACCACTTGTCTGAGAAACTCACAAGAAACTTCTGAGAGATTGTTTGAGAAACTTCTGAGAAACTCACGTTCAAGAAACTCTGAGAAACTTGTTTGAGAAGCTTGTCAGATCTCTTGTCAGATCTCTTGTCTGAGAAACTTGATAAACTTGTCTGAGAAACTCTCTGAGAAACTCAAGAAACACAAACTTCACGTTTCTTCTGTCACTAACGAGTAACTTAGTACTTGTAGTCTCGTCTCTCTAACATTTCTTTTTCGCAGTTTCATCCTGCTCCTCCTGCTCCTCCTGCTCATCATCCTCGGCAGGACTCATGTAGTCAACCGGCTCGGGCGTATCCTGGGCCTCCCATTTCACAGGCTCGTCGTATAACGAACGGGATTTCTTCTTTTTCGGGCCTGGGGTAGCTAGGGGACTCCCCAGAGTGCGTGGAAGAGGCGGGGAAGACGTGTCCAGCTCCCCTTCGCTGTCGCTATCGAGTCCAAGCCCCTCGTCGGCTCCATCGTCACTGCCGGGCGACTGGGGAGTGAGATTCAGCGACCACCGCGGCGACAGGTTGCTGATGTTGCGTTTGAAGTTGCGCCGCAGATGGCGCCGGAACGAGCCAAAGTCCGAGTTGTCTTCGGAGTCCGTGGTGAACGCCAGGCGCGATCTGCGGGAGAACTCGGGGCCGGTGCCGCGGGTGAGAGCCACGAAAATGAGCACCACCAGCAGAATCAGGCCCTGGAACATGGTCATGCGTTTCTGGAAGACGAGGTCGTCCGCCAGCAGAGCAAACCGTTGCGAAATAGCAGCCATGTTCTTGTCGCTCTGGCTCTTTTGCAGATCGAGCTCCAAAATGGCGCGGTTGAGTTTCTGCTCGCGCTGCTGCGAAAACATGACCAGCTGCTGCAGCACGGTGGCGTTGAAATGGAACAGAAAGTCGTCGATCTTGGAGTTTTGCTTCTTTTCAATCTTGTACAGCAGATCGCGCAGCACCTTGGACTGCTCCTCCACGTACTGCAGCGACAGGGTGGCGTTGGACTCCAGCAACGACAGCCGCTTCATGATGGTTTTGTAGATGGACTCCTGGGTCGGCGGCGTCGACGTGCTGTTGCCTGAGGGGCTGTTGACGGCGGTGTCTGTGCTGTTGGTCGCATTGTTGGTGCCAATCTTGCGGTAAAACTCGTCCAAACGGCAGTACTCGTTGAGACCCAGCTTGACCTTGTCCAGCGACAGTTTGGGGATACACTCGCCCTTCTCGATGACGGTGTGGTTGAGAGACGGGTTGTTTTTCTCCACCACGTTTTCCTCAACCTCATGAATCTCTTCAGACCGCTCAAACTGAACAGACTGCTCTGTGTTCACAGCAGGCTCCTCCTGTTTTTTCACATCTACGGCACCCTCGCCTCCGCTTCGCTTCCATTCCTCCATCATGGTCGTTCCGTGGACCCGCACCACAGAAATAGGACAGTAGTACTCGTGTCCCCAGTGCGACAGAAACTCGATTTTGACATATCTCGCCCAGATCTGCGGAACGGTGATATCGAACGTCTGCAGGTCGCGGATATTGTCGGCCGTGAAATCGCCGAGAACCCGCCACTCACCTGACGCAACGGGGTATCTGTCAGCTACACTGATGCGGATATCTTTGAACATGGACGAAAAGAACTCGTAGTTGCCCACCACGACCTGGTCGACGAGAATGTCCTGGCACAGCTCGATGATCACGTGCTTAGAGCCGGCCACGCATTTGTTGAGCAGGTACGAGTCCTTGTTCTCCACCAGAATCGCTCCGGCTCCCTTGACGTCCTTGTTACTCTTGACGACTGTCGCTCCACAGTCAAACGACGCGTAGTTGAACCGATCTTTGTACGTTTTTCCGGGCTCGTCGGAGACCGCGAACAAAAAGTCGATTTCGCCGGTGAACGGGTCCATTTCGGGCTCACTGGGGCTGTTTGAGCCGCCAGAGTGGCTTCCAGAAGCTGATCCAATGTTCTGGCCACTCTGCAGCAGATTGTGTATTCTCCACTCTTCGAAGGATCGGAGCGTCGGGGCGGGATGCGAGGGGGTCGGCTGAGATGCCACGACCGCAGATATCGCATACCCGGCCACCAGGACCAGTTTGCACAAGTTCATTTGCACTGTGAAAAGTCGGGGTTTTTTCAAATCATATGTCGACAGATAGCAGCTGCATGTCCAAAACCTTATTTTAGAGTGGTCGGGTCAAAAAGCAAGATTATGGACGAGTAAGGGTGGGGGTCGATTAAGTGGAATGGTGGAAAATGAGAACAAAAAGATTTCTCGGAATTCCGCTAGAAACAGTCCCGTCCACGGGTGTACATGGCTGCGATCGGATTATATCACGCAAATACAGCGCTGCGTCGTAGCTGCACTCCTGTACAGTGTTAGTCTGGTGACACAAGGGGTACCGTACTGTACTAGAAAGGGGGAAAGGAGGGTAAGTAGTCTGTTGGGATGTTAAAGGATGGGTGGGTTTCTTTAACAAGACACTCAACTGGAAAGATTTGGGTCAACAAAAATGTAACAAATTTGGGAAAAAGGTGTATTAGCAGTAGATCGTCTGGAAATGACACTTAACAGGGATATCAAATTACCTGTACTTGTAGCAGGTCATATTACCTCCTAAAACAACCCATTTCAACCCAACAAGGCCAAGTGACCAACGCATCTAAAGGTCAAATACCGGTACCCCCTTTGTAAGGTAGTAATGATTAGTAAGCGTTTTATTGCTGTCACTCCAGAGACTTCATTCATGACTAGAATAGCCATGTAATACACTTATCAACTCTTTGTAGCGTCGCAAAACGATTCCAGTAACAGTGGAAGGGTGAACCAAGCACAGGAGGTCTCACAAAGATCTTCCTTGTAATGTCGAATAAAAGAGGTCTGGAGCTGCAACAAAAACGAGGAGCTTTATTGAGTGTAATAAAGGTCTTGAATCAAGTCGGAGACCTTATATTGTTACTGTAGCTTTTCTTCTGAGGTATGTTCAGGTGTCAAGTGGCAGAACCTTGAAAAACTTCGAAAGAGCTCATTTTGAGAGAGAAAATCTTGGGGACTTGAAAATAGACAACTTTGACGTGCTGTTTATGTGCTGGCACGATTATAACGCTTTCTCTGTCTTGTACCATTCAAAAATCCCGTTTCGGTCAGGACTAATACTATACGGGCCTAGATATGTGAAAGAAAGCAGAGTAGATAATTAGATAATATAGGATATGGACAAGTCTTTCCATTTCTTGTACTTATCTTCTTTCTGGAAAGTTGTTAGACAGAATATATGTGTGAATGCAAATGAATCATACAATTTCTAGATACAACCCTAGATCAACTATAGACACCATTGATTCTAAATCTCATAAAAGACCTCTGGGAGCCAGAACAAAATCTTCAAAAGTCGTTACTCTCTTCTGCTTCATATCCAACCTGCTTAAAAATACATACCTGTGCTAAAATCTAATTTCGTAACTGCCGCCCTTCATGAGGTAGCGCACCCACTTGACGGTGTTGTAGTTGCTCTTTTCAAACACCTTGAGGTAGCGCACCACCAGCCCCGAGCACGTGATCATGGTGATCTCAAAGTCCATCGAGATGGGCGGCTTGTTCCACGGCGTCTTTTCGGTGGTGAATGTGAGTTCGGCCGAGCCCCGCAGCGAGATCTCCGACCCGCCGCTGATCCGCGACACCTTCCACACAATCTGGTTGGTGGCCGAGTCGTACTTGGCCTTGCCGTTGGACGCGTTGATGGTTGTTTTGGCGGCGTTGCGCGGCGTGGGGATGTTGATGACCACGTTGGTGGCGGTCTGCTGCTTGGGGAAGTTGGCCTTGATGACGATGTCGTAGTCCACCCGCGACTTGCCGACGATCTGGACGCTGGGCACCACCTTGAACGGGATGCTCAGGTTCTCCACACACTTGTAGTGCATGAGCTCAAATTCGCCGTCCGGAGGCACAAAGTTGATCGACCGGTCGTGGTCAAAGTTGTTGAGCTTGACACAGGGGTGGAACACACAGTCCTGGAGTCCCACAGACCCCGTAGGAGCCGCCGATCCACGCCGGCCGCCTCGTTTGGAAGACCGAGGGTCGTCTTCATCGTGTTCCTGGTCCAGCCGCAGAGTGTCGTTGAGGCCAAAAGTGCACTCTGGCACGCCGCTGAGCTGCGACTTCATGTGGATGGTGCCGTCCACGTTAGCTACCAGCACCGAGCCCGTGGGCGAAATGAGCAGGTTGACTTTCTCGACCACGTCCACAAACATTTCGTTTCGGTGGTGCTTGACGTTGTCTCTTCTCCAGGGCGTGGCTCCTGTGATCTGTGAGGTGATTGTTTTGGACCGTTTGAGGGCCTTGATGGACTTTGACCGCGTGAGCGCCTCAGGCACAGTCACCGCACTGCCGCCAGACTCACTGCCTCGCTTGGCCTCGGTCTGAATGTACTGTTTCAGCATGTCCATTTCTGTGTTTTGCGGAAGCCCGAAATCGATCATTTCGTCCAGCAGCTCGTAGACCAGCGTGAAGTTCTCCTTGACGCTCTGCTCGTTGAAGGAGCCAAAGTACGACTTGCCCAGCGCCACGATTTTGTAGAGAAACTCAAACACCATGCCCGCGTCCACGTTGGACCGGTTCACGGCTACCACGTACATGTCTTCCGACTTGCAGTGCATGAACGACGTTGATCCGATGGTGAGGATTGGAGATCGCACCTGTGTTAGTAAAGAAGGGCATATGCTGTAATATGATGACAGATATGAAGGCTGACATTGAAGACTGTTATGAACACTGATATGGAAGACTGTGTGATGTAAAAGACAGTGATATGAAGACAGTGATGTAGAAGACAGTGATATGAAGACAGTGATGTAGAAAACTGTGATATGAAGACAGACATTCAAGATCAATTGAGACATCCAAACCAATTGAGACGTTGGAGATGAGAACAAGCTAATTCATAACACATGACGATTCTGAGCTTTGTTGCACTTCTGGTAGGGTATCACAGGGCATAGAAAAGACACTTGATCTCGAATAAATGAATGGGAGGTCATTTACAGAGATGAAGAGTAAGTAGGAAGCAGGACCATAACGGTCCATAGAAGAGTACTTGAAGTCATGCATCTTCTCAGGAACTTTGTAGTCTGACATCTATCATCAAATAGTCATGACCAAGAGTAGAAGGTCATTCCCAGCAGTAATAACAGCATTCCTTCTAAGGAATGACTTGGTAAATAGAGACCACCTTGGCATACTGAATGTGATTGAGTGTCACAAAAACAGAGCAAAGCACTCTCAGATATCACAGACCTCTCAACACCACATCTCAATGTTTCCATGTCATGTCAACCACCATGATCGTCAGATCTTAATTGCCAAAGAGATAAAGATCTAAGAGACAACTGACACAAAACTGCTCCTTCAACATCCTCAGAAACACCCTCAAACCGTCCATTTGTCACCTCATGTCACCTCAATCATGTCATCTCAATCATATCATCACCCACTCCTTTTTTGCATACTCACCTCCGGATTACTAATAACCTGAATTCGGAAGACATCGGCGATACTTCTCCGCAAGCCGTCGCGATAGAGACGCGAAATCAACACCTCGCCCTTCTGGTTGTACAGTAGAATCGCCGAAATCATGGTGCTCGGAAGGACTGCAACACGTAAGCTCCTCACAATTAGCGCATGCACCATATGCACCCCTGTGCGTCTGACTAAGCGATTAGTAAGCAAAGCGAATTAGACAGATGACTAAGCGATTAGTCAGAAAAACGAACTTGATAGATGACTAAGCGCTTAGTAAGCAAAATAGCGAATTGGATAGATATATGATTAAGTACTTAGTCAGTAGAATGGACAAGAGAAATGGGGTACACTCTTAGAAAGCGTTGGATAACTGTGGATTGTTAATATTGGTGAGATCGTTGGATCTATGGTCATAGGGAAAAAAGCTCTAACTAGGTCAATGTTGATTTAATAACAATCAGTCGATGGCTCATATCTATAGCATCACATTGATATATCTCACTCCTTCTCATCATGTCTCTAGCGTGTTTGAAGAGGATTCTCAGTTCAGTGTGTCTCTAACTGGATTGTTAGTTAAGATTTACTTGAGACCAAAAGTCACCTGGGGGTTCAAAAACGGGGTTCCAGATGTGGTAAAAGTATGAGAGTAGATGAATTATGGAGCTGACGCATGGCATAATACCTCTAAATAATCTCCAGGGAAAGTGTTAATACAAAATCCTCCCCAGTTTACGTTCCCGTTACGTCACCATCTTCGATTTACTTACCTTTAACAAACTCTAACCCAAATAAACTATTCCATTTGGGGCATTTTTCTGTCTCGCAGAGGGTGACATGAATCTGAGAAACGGGAAGGAGATTCGACCTGATTGGGAAGCTTAGTAATCATTGCAGAATTAAAAAAAATTATCGGAAAAAATTAAAAAAAATCAGATAAATAAAATAAAAAACAGAAATGAAAAGAAAACAAAAATACAATATGGAAGCAGCAGTTCAGAATTCCATGTTTTGCGTCTGGGCCACTTGGTAGCTCTCTTGAATTCATCTAGAGAGGTATATTTGTGTCAAAAGTGCTACGGAGTTGACACTCTAGCAAAGCATTTAAAAGGGATCAACTAATTTTGTTATCAAAAAAAAAATCATTTCACTTTTTTTTAAAGCTGTCAAATGTGTTACAGTGAAGAGACTACAAGCCGAAGATGCCAGAAATGACAAAAAAATGGTGCACCAATGTGGAATATGTGGTTTTAATGATTCCAAAACAATCGCAGAGGAAGACGAGTGGTAGATATGTCAAGGGGTACAATATCTCAGCCAAAAGATCTACTTATTTCGAGCATTTTGTACCAAGACAGCTTCAACCGAAGCCATTAACACACCCATTTAATTACTGGTCTAACTTGCAACTTTTTGGTCTCGTTGGAAATGTAGAATAACGTCCTGTAGATAATGAGTCTGTTGGAACCAGGTATAATTCTTGGGACTCACTGATATCACAGGCTGTAGAATGCCTCTACAATGAGATAAAGACTGTCTTGTCATCAATTGTTCACTGAGACTTCTAACTTCATCCAAGAGTCTCCTACCTCTTATACAATTACGTACAAGTCTTGAGTCTCCTAACTCTTATACAAGTACGTACAAGTCTTGAATCTCCTAACTCTTATTGCTACAAGAGGTTCCTTTAGCTGGTCGACATCAAGACTACCCATGCCATAGTCAGGGTTAGTCAGGGTTAAGTACAGGTACCGGTACAATAAGCTCTAGCAAAGCCATAAAGTACCGGTCAAATAAGCTATAGACACTATTTCAGGACCTCTTGGAATATGTATACTGTAGCTACAGTAAAATGTGATTATAAAAACAAGAAAAAGTGAGATCCTCTGTGGTACTAACCCTGACTAACTATTCTCAACTATTTAGTTACCCCTTCAACAAACTCTATTTCTTCCGAAAGTTAACTCTGCCTGCATCTTTAAATATTCTTAATCTCAGGCTGATCTCAGCACATCACTTAACCTCACTCCACAATGACGATAGCAGGGCTCACGCAGCACCTGAAGCCGTTCTATTACCGGGTGCGGCACGGCAACACCACGCTGGCGGCAGACCGAGGCAAGGTGTTCATTGATGGCGACGATTTTGCGCTTCGATTGTCTGCTACAGGACACTATTCTCTTCGATGTGACTGGGGAGGCATCTGTGAACGGGTAGACGAGTTTATGAACTACTGGAAGGACTGGGACATTGGCACCATCATGTTTGACGGCCAGGGACCCGAGATTGACCGAACCATGTCGCAGCAGGAGGTGGACAACGAGATGCGCAACATGGCGACGCTGCCGTACCTTGGAGGACGTCCCAACTCCGTGTCTGCCATTGTCTACGACTACCTGCGCCAGAAGTACCCCCACCTGAACGTGATTGCGACCCCCACGGCGGAAAAGCTCGAGATCTTGGCCAGCACGGTGTACCAGTACGCCAAACGCAACCGTCACCACAAGGTGTTTCTTCTGGGCACAGACAACAAGTATGCGAGTTTCTTTTGGCCCGAGAACGTCAACTTGTGCCATATCCACGCGCTCAAGAACGACTGGGAGATTTCGCAGTTTTATCCGCCCCGAATGCTCAAGGTGGGCCTCAAACTGCACTGTTTCGAGCTGGCGTTTCTGTGCATGGAGCAGTACAAGGGAAAACTCACGTTCCACCAGGCCAAAAAGTGGCTGCGAACCAACGACAAGTACCACCAGTGGCGAGAACACCAGCAGCGCATTCTGGACACCAAACACAAGCTGATCCGACCGTACAAGCACATTGACCCCGAAAATGACTGCTTCGAGGTCCAGCGAGTGCTCAACACCATCCGAAACACAGGCACGCTTTATAAACAGATGCCCCTGCTGTGTGAGCCGTTCTGGGCCGAAAGCGCCTGGATGTGTGGTCGTGAATGGAGATCTCTGGCGTACCAGCTGATGGTCGAACGAGTGTCCCACATGCTTGAGAAATCGGTCAATTTTGTCGAGGGCAGACGCGAAGGGTCTTCGATCGAAATGACCAAGATCCCCATCACCGACGCGGCCCGATACAAGGGCGATTACATCTACCCCACAAAGGCCAGGATGCTCAACCACTTCCAGACGTTCAGTTTGAAGAATCTCAAGTTCCACATCAAAAAGGAGATCTTCAAGTACATGCCTGCGGAGAACCTGGACAAGCGGCTGGACTACGACGAGGACAAGTACAAGGAGGTAGTCGACGCGTTCATGTCGTACATCTGGGCTCCCAACCGAGACCAGGTGAAGCGCGACTACCAGGAAAAAACCAGGCAGAAGGTGCAGTATCCGGCTCCGCACTACCGGCGCATGGTGTGGGAAGACCAGTACATGCACATGAACCCCGCGTGTCTGCGGGTCTACAACAAGTTTTACGCCTGCATTTACTCGTTGATCATGCTGCAGTCGGTCATCGACTTGCCCTACCACTTCACCATGGCCGATCTCGACAGTATTTTGTGGGTGCGGTTCTGGAAGCGGAAGGTGGGCGACCCTGGTCTGACCGAGGAGCAGCTGGCTGCCATGGCCGATCCTCCGCATCTCACAGACCAGTTTTACACCTACTACACGGATCTCACTGTGCGGCGAGAGCTGGATGAGGCGCGGCTCAAGTGTCTGCGTTTGATCAACGAGGGCAAGCGGGCCGAGCTCGCAGAGGCCGAGGAACAGGTGTCTCAGGTTGAGGAGAAGATGGTCAAGGCCGAGCTGGACCGACAGGAGCGGATTCAGAAGGCTCCCACGACTGCGCGTCTTCTGATGACCGAGTACAAGAGCATTACTACCGCCGAGCACCGTGAGGACGGCGAGAGTCCGCGGTTCAACCTGCGGCTGAGAGAGGCGCGTCTGGAGCGGATCCGAGAGCTGCTGCGGGACGAGTACAGCGATTTGGTCGAGTTTGTCGACGACAAGTTTGCCTGGAAGAAGGGCAAGGAGGTGGTGGCGTACAAGCAGGACCGCCTGGCGCGAAAGGAGTGGGACGCTGCGGAGGAGGTTCGAGAGCGGGAGGAGATGATGGAGAGGGAGCGACAGCGACGGTTGAAGCGGGCTCTCCGGGAGGAGGAGCTGGAGCAGAAGAGGGTGCTGCAGCGGGAGAAGGACAAGGAGGAGAAGGAGAAGCAGGAGAAGGAGGAGAAGGAGAAGGAAGAGAAGGGAGAGAACGAGGTCGAGGGTGAGGGACCCAAGAAGAAGAAGCGGAAGCGAAGCCGAAAGAAGAAGAACAAGGGAACTGAGGAGGAGCAGCAGGCGCAGCAGGCGCAGCAGGAGAAGCAGCAGCAGGAGAAGGACAAGGACCACACGACCGTGCAGTACAAGTTTGACGGTGATGAGGAGCCTCTGGACCAGGAGGATTCCTCGGTCTATGACCACAGTGATCTGCGAGACTACGAGGAGAAGCTGTTTGTGTCTGGCAGTGAAGATGAGGACGACTCTGATTTCGAGTTTGGCGGCTACGATGTCGACGTGGGTATCGACGATGAGGACGGTCCTCGACTGGCAGAGGAGGACGGTGGACCTCGCGAAGAAGAGGTTGTGTATTACAAGTAGATAGGATTGGAATAGTATTTACACCGGTATGTTGAAGTCAGGTTGATTCTGGCACAGTGAAGGGCGGTAGTAGAATGAAAGTGAAGAAGAACTGAGAGAGTCGCATTCGAAACAAATTCTGGCTCACCTCTTTCCTGTTTTGATCTATTTATAACTCCCCGAAGGTATCTGGTATGAGGAAATGAGACCGATATACGAGTTTCGTGCTTATCTTGTTTTCAGCGTCTCACATGTAAATACTCGCATCTCTGTCTCAGAACAACGCTCACAACACATCTTGAGCTATCGTGATCTCTAAACGTTCCACATTAACGAGGTATTGACATATTGGTGGCAAAAAAAGTTATCATGAGAATCAATGGAGCAGAAGGAATCAGCCCGATATCTTTCCTACTCATTTTCTGTACTACAAGTATATCACTTCTAAGAGTTGTTCTATGGCACTCTCTTGATCCTCCACATACACTCTCAACGACTCGACTTTAGGAGCAACAAGTCGAACTCAGGGAGATGGCTGAGGCAGTGTAAAACATCACCAAACCCATTTGACCGTTGATCTAGCCGAACACGGACCGCACGGCTGGTTGCAGGGCTTAAAATAGAACACAGTTATCGAGATGAACATGGATGTTTTGTGGGGTGAGAAAAGAGCGCAATACCTAAGGCAGACAATGGATCAGGTTTATTTCACGTGACTGCTCCATTATAGTCACGTGACTGCTAGATTAAGTCACGTGACCCCCTTTTAGTCCCCCCTTGGTACTGTTCTTCCAATCAAGCATCTGTTTAGCCCTGCGTTAAGTTTCACTGATTGTCAACTCTAACGAAATCCAAGAGCTATAAATAGATTTGGAGTTGGAGTTTTTGAACATTTGTGGAGTTTGATTCTCGGTACTGTATTTCCCGTTTGTTGGTTTTTCTTTTTAGTACTATAGTCGTGTTTTTCGTATGTTCTCGTGTTCTGTGTTTTCAACAATAGCGGTACAGTATGTACCTGGTACAATTGTAGTCTCGATCTCTGTCATCTCCACCTCATGCTCATTCCACACAAACTCACGTTACGCCGCTTGGATATCTCGGAAGGAGCTCTCGTGGCTTAGATGTAACTTATATACAAGTAGAGACATGTCATTTGGTGTCTATGACCAAGTCACCATGTCGTTCACCATCACCACCGAAATCGCCATTGACACATCGCCAGAAGTGGTGTCCAACATTCTGTTTGATTTCGCAAACTACTGCAAGTGGAACTCTTGGCTCAGGGTCTCGGGAGGACCGTCTCGAAATGAAGCCACCTTCTACTTTGATCTCATAGGCTCCAAACTCGCGATATACGCTACCAGAGCTGATAGAGTCTCCTCGTACACTCCCACAGTGATGCTGGCGTCACCGAGTGTTCTGAAATGGAGCCGGTATGACAAGCACAGGTGGATTCTCGACGCTGAACACACCTTTGAGATTATAGCGTCCAAAGAGAACACCGCTCAGTGTGTTTTCAGACAGACTGAAACGTTCAGCGGCACTCTGGCTCGAGGTCTGACGTTGACGAGCTACTACAACCGTCAGAAGGAGTCGTTTGAACTCCTGAATCGTGAGCTGAAACTCTTTGCTGAAGAAATGGTCCGTTCGGATGAGTTCATTGAAAGGTTCTCAGAGGAGAGAGAACGGCATAATTTTAAGAGGCATGATGTGTTTTTCACTGTTGGTTGACAAGGAGGAGGGGGGAATGTTTGATAGACTGACACTGAACTGCCACTGAACTGCCATTGAACTGGTTGTCGTTTACAGATAGATAAATACTACAAGTGTGCAATTATGTACATACCGTACTGTAGAAATATATAATGAACAACGGAGAAAGGTACGGGGTGTCCACAGTAATCAGAAACGTACATCTATCGTCTACATTAGGAGTCTTGAAAATATCACCAGACTTATACTGTACCTGTACTAACAACAATCACCAAAATGAACAACTCCGAATTCCTTTTGAAACCACTGGACAAAAGGGGTTCCTCAGACGGGATGTGATCCCAAAGCACTCAATGGCGTTGATTGTCATCCAGATGCCTCACACGTGACTTTCTCTAGATCTTACCAGTTGGTATTCTTTTTGCTATGAGATCGTTTGATGGCTTACATTTGTTGCATTAATTAGTTCAGGGTGCAAGAAGACTCCAAGGAAGACTCCAATAATCCTACATTTCCATTAAGACAGTGTACCACTTCCTTCATTTATTTTACTGTGCGTTGTCTTGTCCTCATACAAGTACTGTAAGCTTACTAATCACAACCCTCAGCCCCATTATGACCCACCTTAATTCAGCCCACTCTATTTGTGTCACTTGTTTTCCCACTTTTATATTCCCACTTTATTCCTCTCTTCTTCTTCTTCTTCTTCTTCACTCTTCTCCTCACCACACTTTAACACCAGTGCTTCCCCTCTCCACATTCGAGTGCGAACATTCGAGTGCGAACATTCGAATGTGGAGAGGGGAAGCACTGGTGTTAACAGTGATTCCGTTTGTGTAACTTGTTACACAAGCGGTGTCACTGACTGTGGAAGTTCGAGTGCGAAGAACGAGTGTGAGAAGGGGGAGAGGCACTGGTGCTGTGTTAACAGTGGGCTCTGTTTGTGTAACTTGTTACACAAGCGGTCCTGACAGTGGGACCACAAGGAGAGATGTGACTCCACAGAGTACGAGGAGCGGGGGTTCTTGACTACAGTATGGGGAAGGGGGGAAGACACTACCGGTACTGTACGGATACTTGTACTTGTAGTGCTGTGTTAACCGTGGGCACTGTTGTGTTACACTAGCGGTGTCACTGACAGTGGGATCACAAGGGGAGGAGTGTGACTCCCCTCTTCTTGACTCACGGTGTTCTCTGTTTGTGTGACTGACTAACCCTGACAAACCCTAGATTCGAACTGACAAACACAACGCACACACTGCGACCCAACGCGCGCTTTTCCTGCACTGTGCAAATAGAGTTGCATTGTTCTGTGATCAGCCGTGACGTAGGGGTAGTGGTAATACAGGGCACGTGAGAGACCTGCAAAAATATAATGGCAACGTGGCAAAAATTCAGTCACGTGACCATTGATTGACTAGCATATTCCTCTCAAATCACCTCTTTTCTCTTGCGAAACTCGAACCCACAACCCCCTTGTATAGTCCCTCGCCCTGCGTTTGTCATGCACCCGAGGTTCTATCGACAGGCAACCTGCCGAATTGGGACAAACATCAACATTCCCCATGTACGTCAAAAAACAGCAAAACACAGATCCGCACACGACTGTCTTACACAGTTACCAAACAGTTGACATTGTCTTACACAACCAAACAGTTCGAGACATATCAGGCACCTGAAAAGAAGACACAGAAAGACTTCTCCTACACATAACGACATTACACAAACGTTTGCATCATTTCTCCACACCCCCACTATCCCCACCAAGCCCACATTTTCCACTTAAGTCTAAGTCCACATAAACCCCTTCGCCATGGACAGACCCTTCATCATGGAGAGCTCTCTCTCGACCGCCATCACCAACACGACGTCGTCGTCGCCCAAGCGGATCTACGCTGGGTTGCAGCAGATTCGGACGATTTTCAAGTCCCTGGTTCGAGCTGCTCGCCAGACCTCCAGCATAGATTTGTGTTCGAATTTCGAAGAGTACTCGCAGCTGCAGGACTCGTTTGAGTACAACGTGGCGTCCAATCTCGTGACGACCATCGAGCGCATGCTGACCAGCGCAGACACCATCCAGCATCTTCCCTTTGCCATCGATCTTCTGCGAGGCGCACTTTTGTTGCACCAGCCCAGTCGGCGCATTTTTGCCACCGAAAACAACATGGGCCTGTTCATCAAGCTGCTGGGAACGCCGCAGGCCGTGGACGTGACGATCCGAGCGCTGGTCGCTTGCCTGCTGCGTGAAGTGCCCAACATCCGGCTGTTTGAACACATGGGCGGCCTGGCAACCATCTGCACGCTGTTCAAGCGCAAGGAGACGCCCAAGGACGTCAAGCTCAAGATCCTCGAGTTTCTCTTCTTCTATCTCATTCCCGAGACCCAGACCCGTCAGAATGTCGACAAGTCCAAGACGCTGTATCGCCAGACCATGTCCCGAGACAATGTGTACCGTCTGACGACCGAAGACAAGCAGATTATGCTCGGCAAGTACCTGAGCAACGTCAACGGGCTGGTCAGAGAGCTGCACGAGAGCAAGCCTTTCGGAGACATGATTCTCGAGTGGTGAAAACCTTTGACTACAGTACACCACTGCATCTTTCAATGATTTTGTATTTTTTGTCTTCTTTTTCGCATTTGCCAGCCGAACCGCAGCCTGCTTCTCCCAGAGCTCACGCTGTTTCTTTGCGGGACGATGAAACAGCTCCAGGTTCGACACAATGGCGTTTAGTTGAGACTTGTGTCTTTACTTGTGTCTTTACTTGTGTCTTTGATACTGTTCGTGGGTCGCCGGATTTTTTTGAGATGGAGCGCATAGCTGGACAGGGCGACCCCTTGGAAATGACTTGTGGTTAACACGGAGATCTTGGCAATCCATGGGGTGGCGTATAGTTGACTTTCACTAACAGATATTCTCCTTTTGGACATTCCTGCCATCTAAGCTCTTTCAGCTTCTGCGAACACAGACGTCAACTGCGCCGAAATTCACCCGTTGGGGTGGCATACCGTCTGGTTGAAATTTGGTGAAACTCGTTGCATATAGTTAACAAAATGAGTTGATGGTTAGACAGGGTTAGTGAGGGTTAGTTGCCTTATACTTGAAAAAACTGTGGCGAATACCAGTACGACCTTAGCAGGGACGTCAATATAGACATGGGCCATTGTTTATAGGCTGTGGCCCTAGTCAATTTACCTCTTCTGTTCTGTTGTCTGACTAAGCCTTAGTTTGATAGATTTTGGATCGTAGAATTGTCTTCTCGATCTTCTAAGGTCGGTTTATCTGAATTTCTTTATTGTCTGCCGTTAGTAAAACACTACTAATGTGTAAGGAACCTCGGTCTCCTATCACTACTCTCTTATTTCGTTTTATTTGCCTTCCACTATGTAGAGGTTCCTTTTCACTTCAGTTTTGTATCGTGTTATCAGCATGCAGAAATACAAGTCTACTTTCGTACCGTACTTGAGATCCATCTTGGACTCCTTTCGTTTATTCTCATGTCGATATCCTAACGGATGGAATGGGTCAATGAGACTCGATCTTCTGCTTCTTGTTATGCTGATAAGCTGACCTTCATGGTGTATGAGATTTATGAACCGCACGCTCAGGGGTGGACTTGGGAATGCCAAATAAGACCATAAATTTAGGGGGAGTAGTCACTGAAACAACCACAAATGGCAGGGACGGTGACATGATTTTTTTTCAACCGAATTTGCTGCTATTTAGGGGGTATTCAGTGAACCTCACTTTTCAGATTACATAAGCCAATATCAGGTGAAGGATTACATAATCATAACACACGTGATGCAAATAAGCTATATAGCTTAAAACTGTTGAGGAAATGAGGGATTTAGCACTACTACTCGTAGAGATGATATTTCCGTCTGACAAGTGTCTGAAGGGGAATTTCACATTCTTCTGATGTACGGTATGATATTTTTAATTTGTTTAACAAACTAGTTCATCTTGAGTGTCTAATGTATGCAGGTATAGGTAGCTTTTGTGATGTTTGTGGAGTAACCTTAAATAATCTGCCATAAAGTAGCGGATTTAAGGCATAAAGTAGCGGACTTAAGCCATAAAGTAGCGGACTTAAGGGTTCAAAAGCGGATTTAAGGAAACCTCAGACACAAAAACAAAAGCAGACTGAAGAGCGTGTCAGAAAGTATCTGCACCAGGTGTATTATTTATTCTCAGTGATTATGCAGTGAGCCGATGAGATAAGAACCTTGTTCAAGTCAGATAACTAGTGAAAGAGGCTACTATTTTTCCTATTGTGTATTAGATAGGAAGACTGTTTCAACTCACAAACAAACATAACAATAGCTATTTACGATAGGAAAATCAGGTATGTCTCAGCGATTCCTGTGTTACTGACTAAGCATGAAGCTTGTCATGGGATCTAAAAGTACTAGGAGAAACTTCAGCGTAAGGCGAGTAGAACAGTGCCAAAGGCGTCAATATGTAGAAAGTATTGATTGTGTCTATTTCATCTCTTGTTATCTGTTGACGCCGTAAGCTTAGTTTACACCAGTCATTCTCGAAACATTGTTTGTACTGGAAGGTCTCTTAACTACAGTATGATCAGTGCCCACTCTTCACTACAGTAGTTTCACAGTACTGTACTAATGTTGTTATTCTCAACCTCCTTTACTCTCTTGATCGATTCTTCTTCTCTTAAACTTGGTTAGTAACCGAAAATTCTAAATATTCACATTCATCAAATCTCCAGCTTAGATTTAACATTATCGTTTCTAACGTTGGTGTTTTTCAAACAATCTCGACTCAAACTACGGTATTAACATTTATTCACTTCAAAAAGTCTGCCTACGGCTACATTTTTCATCCTCGACAGCTCTTGACCTCTTTTTGAAGGTCTGGTTGGACTTGGACACGTCGACGGAGGGATTGCCTAAGAAGTCGTTGGGCGACAGCTGGATCATCATAATCTCTCAGGGTTTGAGTTAGAAGGGGCTATGAAGAATGGATATGAACCAAGCATGTTTCATTCTTAGATTTAAGAACAGCAGTGAATGAGATACCCCAAGAAAGACTAGATCTTGAAACACTCATCTTATCAGATCTAGAACTCACTGCTGCACCCATAGTCGCTAAATTCTTCTCAACCAAGTTCTACAAGTCATAGCTGCAATATTTTGTCAATCAACCCGATAGAGACTCTAGAGAGTGACGGACAACTTTTTGCAGCCCGTGGAGATGTGAAAAAATCGACTTGGTATAGTAAATGAAAAGAATCCAATAAAGTCTTCATTACTGTTACAGTGAATGGAGATCTAAAATGTTTGCGTGAGACTTGTTTTATAGCTCTTTTGTCTGAAACAGTCATGAAGAAATGTATACACTCCGGATAGCTACACGTCAATGAACTGTACCAAGCATCAGTATAGCAATAGCTTTTCTTAGATGGCTCACATAGTTATCTTTGGACAGTAGAAATACACCTTTTTTCTCCTTCTTCGCTCTTTAGACCATGCGGCTCATCAATATTCTCGCTTAGATTAAGCGGTCGTATCGCGAACTTTACCTTATCAGATGGACAAGAGGTGAACATAGTTGATCGTAGCTAGAGCGTTAACATGCACTCAAATAAAAATACACTGATTTTCTGCCACTGGCATCTCTTCTGAGCTCAACAAGTACTGTAGCTACAAGTAGACCTCAGATTCACGTGTCTACGCGAGTTCCAAAAATACACTCATATTGGTATCAAAATGAAGCTGGTAATGCAGGGATACCAACTGTACTACTCTCAGTTCTGCTACATTTATATCCGGGCTACCGTTGTTGTTTCAATTTTCCACCAAAATAAGGTGGTCAAAATAAGGTCGTGTTTAGTTGGGAGGTTAACGAGTTTTTGTGTAACTCCACTCACAACCTGTCTTCTTCCATGACACCCAAACATTGTCAATACCACCTTTTGATAGCAGCACATGTGTCCGTGAGATACCACCATTGCCATGCTCTTGCCACCTTGTGAGAGTGACACAAAGACCAGTCTCTGGAACTAGCTGTCACACAGTTACTGTTGAGATACCTCACATTGTGCACAGACATCTCTTGATACCCGTTAGCACTCTTCCTAGGTCTCACTGTGTCACACACATTGTAAGCAGAGTGCCGGTACCATGCGCATTGATGCGAAGGGAGTGGCCACATTGGTGGTATCTCTTTTGGTGAAGTTAAGTCATGTTGTGCTCAGTTTCAATATGACTTACGCCAGGCGAGTGATTACATAATCATAACACACGTGATTCAAATAAGCTATATAGCTTAAAACTGTTGAGAAAATGAGGCATTTAACACTGCTATCCGCAGAGATGACATTTCAGTCTGAGAAGTGTCGGAAGGGAAAATTCACGGTGCCCTTCTATTGTAGACGACGTTTTATTGAGTTCAACAAACTAGTTCATCTTGTTATGCAGGTTTTGGTAGCTTCTGGGATTTTTGTTGAGTAACCTTAAAAATCCTGCCATAAAGTAGCGGAGTTAAGGGTAGAAAAGCGGACATAAGGCATAAAGTAGCGGACATAAAGGAAATAACTGACACAAACAGAACTATTACGCGGTCCTCAGTGATTGTGCAGAGTCGATGAGATAAGAACCTTGTTGAAAGTCAGATAACTGATGAGAGATCGAAGATATTGGTTCTATGCTCTGATCGACAATACCACTGTCAATGCTTACAAACAAACACTAAAACTCATCATTTCCGTTCATCATCTGATACCACAATTTTTCATGGCTTAAATAGCGTTAAGTAACAGGTGCTTGGATTAGTTGAAGTATAGGAAGTTATAGTTACCATTGCTAAGTACATAGTTGAGATGATAATTGGGAATCATCCTCACAATGTGACCATACCAATAGGCCTCTCAAAGTTGATGGATTATATGGTAACAAAAAAATATAATACATCATTGCTACAGTATTACCTGGATCTGGTAGAAGCTATCTTATTTCTTTTGACGGTCTTTAGACATGATGTTTCAGTAAAGTTCTTATCTCATCTGTTGTGCATAATCAGATGTACTACCGGTAGTACTGTAAGTAACAAAAAACCACCGTCTAAACTGCGACTACATTCCACTGGTGTAGTTACTCTGGATTTGTATTCACTTGTGTTTGATTCTATAACAGCAGGGACTGTCAATCGTTAGAGTCAGTATCTACTCAGTGCAAAGTCTCAACTGATCAAAGAGAATCCCACCAGTTCATGAACTCCTATCAGAAACTTGAGGTACTCATCATACAGGCGAAAGAGCCTTCTTAAGACTGTTGCCACACCACAAGCAAGTCATTTAGTCCATCTGACAAGATATCCAGTTTCCTACAGTGCTTGAGTTGCTGACTAAGCATTCATTTTGTATTGACCTTCGTTGAGAGCAATGGGAGAACAAGATGATGATACTATGGTTGCTAAGGTGCTCCCCACCGTCTACCTAACAGGTTATTGTTGCTGAAAGATGGTCACATTGTCATGATTAGTCAGCAAGTCAGAAATTGTCAGATTCTTCTGTCTGAAGGTCATTATTTCAAGCATTTATTCCTACCTGAATGTCCAATAGATCACGTGATCAGAACTAATCTTGTGTCTGGAGCTATATAAACGTTCTCACCGTATCCTATCGTCCAAACTCCACTCAGAAGTCACACAACTCATCTTCACTAACTCTTCAACTAAAACTCTTTCTTCAACTATTCTCAACTACTACATTTCCCTACTGTAGTTGGACCTCGGCTAATTTCGTGCATGTGACATGCCTGTAGGATGAGATCATGAGTCACGAATACGCATTTTCTGTCTTGCTTTTGAAACCCATTTCACCCTTTCGGCGTCTTTTCTCCCGCATCAGCTCATTTCGCACATTCCGGGTCAACTAAGTCTAACAAATGGCAATCCCGCTGTTTAGAGTTAGTGTTGAGAAATTCAGAGCAAGCCAAGGACAGGGGTGAAAAAGGCAGAAAAACATGTTAAAAGTGCCTGAAGTACGGATTTCCGACAGAAAAACCAGCTACATGACTCTCGTTTCCACTTACGTAAGCCACTCTCCTCGCTTATCTGCTCTATCGTGTACGCCTGCACGATATCACACCATGACGGAGTTCCGAAAGTTTAAATCACATGACTGTACCGAGTCGAACCCTAACCGTAATTGTCGATTCTGGGCCTTGTCAACCTGAGACAGGGTCTATATACAAGGAAGAGAAGAATCATAACAGAAGCAAAGGTCTAAAAAGTGGTCATGTGGGATAATTCAGGTTTTCACATGGTAACGTGATATACTTGAAGACAGGTTTGCTTATGTAATCAACAGCTTACGTAATCATATGATTACGTAATCTTCCGATTGCAAGTCGTACATTGCTTACATAATCGGCGCTTACATAATCACCAACTTACACAACACACATTCCCCTAGAGGACAAAGAGCAGTCCAGTTGTTCAGTATCGTTGTCGTTCACTTGTGCATTCCAATCAGTTTAATTCTCAATATTACCAAGACTTCGTATGCATATAATTATTGGTTTTTCCAGTCCAAAAAGTGTTGAGTTGCAAGGGTGAAGGTTATAGGAAGAGCAACGAGAGATACAAACGTGGAGTATTACTAATCAGATGAGATATCCTGAAAGTCACGTGATTATTTCCATAGCCGCTTTTCCTCACTTCTCTCACCTCTTCTTCTTCTCTTCTCCTCTCGTATTTCCCCACCTGTCTCCTGACGCGTCTAAACCTAGATTTCCCCACACGATGCAACTGTGAAACGTGGAGAAAGACGTGGGGAAGTTTTCCTTGTTTACGGAGAAGGGTCGGATTGAGGCAGAGAGAATATACACCGTTTTTGTGTGCAATAGGTGATGAATTAACAGGAGTAATATGGAGTAATATGGAGAGTGAAACAGCCGTGTGCCACATGACCAATTGCAGTCTTTGTCGTGTGACAAAAGTGTCAGTTACACGTACAGCCAATGCTTTGTCTCATCGGTACTGTAACTGAAACAGCGGGTAACTAACGTATTCACTAATTAGATCAGGTGTAGTTTCAGACACACCAACTTACGCCTCCAGTCGGATACATTTGGCAGTCAGCTGGATGAGGAGAGGAGTACGATAGTCGTGTGACGTGGATACGGCCTTTGTGTATAATCAAAATCTGGATATGATGCTTTTTGAGGCACATTCGTATAGAACCAAATGTGTACTTGTATGGTAAGGCTGACTTGTATACCTCGGTGATGTGCCTAAGCTGTTCTTGAGCTATACACGTACCTATTTCACCTACAATAGTGCGCCTAAGATGCCTAAAATAGACCAATGTCCAGTCTAGAAGCGTAGTGGCAGGCTACCAAAACACCGCGAAACACCGACGAGACTAGTTCGTGGACGATGTTCGTTAGCCGGGTTCGCTACGAGAAATCACAGGAGATCAAAGTCACTAAGCTGAGATGGTACTGTACCATCAATTTGAGATAGATCAGAGTGACTACAAATCCTTAGAAACATCAATAGGTACTGAAGAAGAACTTCACATCATCTACAGTGGTCTTAGTAATGGCAATTCTTATAGATAACTCGTCTAAGATCAACATGAACCTCTACAATCACCAACACAACCTCAATCCAGGTCCAACATGTAACATCAACTGTTATGATAATCTCGTACCAACATGTAACATCAACTTCTATGATAATCTCCAATGCTACATCAGATCAACCACCTAATCCACTCTCTACACCTTACACTCTCCAGTCCAATATCTATTATGCTAAGAAAATCAATCAATGCTTCATGCGAAATCTAAATCCACGTGCAACTCGTGCACCCATGCAATAAATAATCCCACCATACCGTTTCCATCCAAAGTCCATCCCAAAGTCCATCCCAAAGTCCATCATAAACGTTTCTCCTAACTCTCAGTAACCAAACACTCGTTGGCAACCAGCTGCACAAAGTTCTGTCGAACCAGGTACGGCTTGTTCTCGCAGATGGTGATCTTATTCACCCACGACGAGTACCGCTGGAACCGCTTGAGACACCGCGTGGCGTACTTGAGCTCGGCCTGCTCGCTCATCTGCTCCACCTCGGGGTCCCATCGCTCCTTGTACGTCTGCTCGTGCGACGACCGGCTCATGGTGGTGGCCGAGGACGTCGCCGAGTCCATGTCCGACGAAAACGAGTCGGACGAATGCACACTCATATCGTCGGACTCGTGTGAGTGAGTCGAGGCGTTGGAATGCGAGTATGCGGGAGAAGGAGGGGACAGCGGAGAGTCAAGAGGCGGAGTAGCGGGCACAAAGGCGTTGCCTCGGTGAGAAGAAGCAGCAGCCACCCGCTCGGTGCTCGATCGGTCGCCAGACGCCCGGTCACCGCTGCCTCGATCGCCGCTGGTTCGGTCGCCGCTGCCTCGCCGAGTATCGCCTCCCTCAGAGGAGCTGTTGCCCCGGGGCCGTCTCAGGTTGGCCAGCAGTCTGAAAGCAGCGATGGACGAGGTGCTCTTGGACCGCGACCGGGTCTCCTGGCTGCCGGGGCTGGGCACGGGAGCCACGGTGGAGTAGGCCCGCTGGCGCTGCGACACGCCGCCGGCTGCTCCGCGGTCTCGTCGTCGACGGGGGAGAGACCGCACCTTGGGCAGCTCCCGGTGTTCCAGAGGGAGAGCCAGATCGATGCCGCTCTGGATAGCGTTGGCCCACTCGATGCAGTCCTGAGGGGATCCAAACTGGATCAGAAACTGCATCGACTCGGCTCGAACCCGCAGACAGTTGGCTCGCTTGGTGTAGTCGGCTGCATGGCCGCACACGGCGTACTGCAGGGTGAAGGCGAGCGGGGTTTGTGGCATGTCGACGACCTGGGACGATGAGCCGTTGCCGGAGCTGCTGTCCTGCTTGAGCACCTGTTTGAGGTTCGAAATGGAGGGTTTCAGCGAGATGGACTTGGTGCGCTGTTTCGAAATCTCGTTGCTGCCAATCACCAGCCTCTGCTGCTCCTTCTTGAGCGTGGGCTTGTTGACCATGAACGGCTCGTCCAGGGGCTTGAGCTCGAGACAGGTCGAGTTGAGGGTCACGAGACACATGATCCAGGCCCGTTGCGACGACGACGTGAAGGGGGACGTGAACTCGAATTTCACGGGAATTCGCGCCTGCAGAAACAGCGCCGTCGAATATTGCGGCAGAATGTAGTCTGCGGCGTCAATGGGCGGGCTTTGTCCTAGTTGCGACTCGAGGCCCATGTTGTCGTCCAGGTTGAGGTTTAGCGATGCGAGAGCCTTTGTGGGGGGAGCCATGTCCATGGGGGCAGTTTTTGTTTTTGTGGCAGGTACGGGCTCTGCGTTGATTTTTGTGGTTATCGCCGTGACCTTGTCGGAGTCGAATGCAATGGAGGTGGGGTCGAAGGACACCTCTTTGTCGAACGTGACCTTGTCGAAGGCCAGCGACACTTCTTTTTCAAACGACACTTCCTTGAACGCCGGAGCTGTTTGTGTGAGTGACATTGTGGTGGTGTGTGGGAACTGTCTGTGGCGTATTACTGACAGAGGTGTTACTGTGCGTATTACTGTGTGTTTTATTACTGTGTTTGTGGCAGTTGTAGAAAAGTCGCTGTCAGAACTGTTGTCGTGAGTGAACTATTGTCGTAAGTAGAATGTCGCAAGATGTCGTGGTAACTGCTTCTGTGTCGGCTGATCTGTGTCGAATCTGCTGTTGTCGAATCTGTACTCACTGAGTCTGTGTCACTTATGTGTCTTGTGTGTTCTGTGTTCTGTCGTCAGTATAAGAAGAAACGAAATCCGTGGTGGTTAAAAACAAGTTGGTGGATGTGTGCACGTTCAACTGCTCATAAACAAGTTGCTAGGAGACCAACCTTGCGTCTTGAGTGACTTCAATTACTGAGGCTTAGAGTTGCACTTTGCGAAACCTAGAGGTCCAGCTGGTGTGCCTTGCAAACTGAACCATGAAGCCCGGGCTAAAAATAGCCGAGCTAATTCCGCAAAAAAGACGGGTGCAAAAGCTGACTAAGACGAGGTCCGAAAGCGCTCCACACGGTCGATATCGCCGTTTTTCACGCCCCCAGACCGTCCAAACACCACATCAAACCCCCACCGCCCTTAACCGCGCACAATAAACTTCGCCGCCAACTTTGCGATATCTTGTGGGGGGACACAAGGCAAGGTTCAGGCTTAGGCTGGGAATAGAAAAAAGTTGGCTTAAAAAGTTGGCTCAAAAAGTTGGCTCAAAAAGTTGGCTTACAAATGACGAGGAGAGAAGAGTTGAGAAATTTGAAGAAATGAGAAAATGAGAAAATGAGAAAATGGGGACCCAAATGAGGGGCTATGACAAGACCTCTGGATCTCTCGCACAAACAGAAATCTCATTTTGGCCACTTTTTTGCTTTTGCCCTTTTCCCATAGCCTATAGCTGGGCAGTGTTGAACTAGACACAACAGGTGATCTAGTCCACTTTGAGATAGTCCACTTTGAGATGGTCCACTTTGAGACGATGATCTCGATACCGATACAAGTACGAAATAGTCGTTCTCTCCGTTCAACTCTCAAACTTCTCACCCTCAAAAATCTCACCATCCCAAACTTCAGACATATCAACAACAACTCAAGTGTATCAAGGCTGTGTCAAGTCACCAATATAGCCCGAATAGCCTGAAGAGCCTGAATAGCAGAAAAACCAAGGTCAACCACGTAAACCAACACAAGCCGTAAGCGAGTCGCCAAGAAAAACCAGCCTAATGACGCCAAAGATGATAAACCGCAGTCAAGTGAGTATCTACCCCACAAACGACATGAACCGCCCTACCTGCCTCAAATCGCCTCAAATCGCCTCAAATCGCAAACCGCTCATCTCCTGATTCAAAAGTACACCACCGGCTGTCTCACCAACACTCACCTGCTAATAGTTGCACTACGAATAAGCCCGTGGGACACTAAACACCTATATAGTAGGTCCGGGTTTTGGGCCGACGCCTGGCATGCGGGACGTGCATGTGAGCGGTGAACACCACTGTTGCTGCAGTGCGCCTTGCTTTGGATTTCTTTTGCGCCTCCACCTGCTTGCCTGCATGACACAAAAGTGCTCTCTGCGTCATCCAGGCACACAAATATTAAGGTTGCACTCGTGACGCACACACACTCTGGTCTAGAGAATAGTGCTGTGACGGTAGTATTGAGAGAATAACGGTATTTGTCAGGCACAGTCAGCCGTTCCAGGTGTATTAACGCCGTTTCATGCCTGCTCCACCCCCGAGCTTTGACCGACGATATTTTTTTATTTTCTCTCATTCCCTCGGGATCGCCATTAGTCCACCGTTTTATTCTTTGTTTTTTCTCTTTGTTTTAATATTCTAAATTCCCGTTTAAATTCATCGAAAAAGAAAAACAAAAAAAAACGGGTTTCCCTGCTCCTGGACTCGCCGCAACGCCCGGATCAGACTCCGCACAACGCCCTGAAGAGCCAGGACCCACCCGCCGTGTTTTAGAGCGCTTCGTCGGCTGGCAAAAAAAAAGTATTTCCGTCTTTGCGTTTCACCTCGGAGACTCTCTTCCGAACTTCTGATTGCGATGCCTGCACTGCACACTGTCGATCAAGATAGTGCTTTGGAAGCTCAGGAAGCTCAGGGGTAGGCTTATAGATGTGGAAGGGGAGATGGCAGAGGAAAATGGAAAGTGATCACGTGATCTGTTTGGACGGCTTATACTTACCTGACTTTTTCCATCATTTTTCCATCATTTATTCATCACTTATTAACCACTTTTTTTCTCCCCTCTACTTGTAACACATCCCTCCTTATCTCTCAAAGTTTGCGTTTCAAGGTAGACTTTTATTGAAACGTTGTGGAGAGAGAGAAAAATGCAAAAGAGCAAAAGAGCCGGCGTGACAGCCGTGGTGAGAGAAAAGTCGCAAAATAACATTCCAGAGTCATCTCTCCAGACAACCAGACGCTGGCGTTTGTGTTTGTGTTTGAGTGTTTTTTTGGCTATTCCACGGAACATGGATGCGGCAGTGCCATGCACATAGAATGCACCAGATCCACCAATCGAGGGAGTTGTTTAGTAAGCAGAAAATACGGCCAAAAAAAAATATTTCATAAAAAAACGCACAAAACTCGTTTTTCCAGGGTGCTGGGCCCCTGAGACACAACTCCTCCCCCTCATATCCCTACTTGTACCGAAAAAGGAAGGGCTGTGTTTTATACCTTATAGCTAAGCTAGGTTGAAAAATATCCGAGCTCAAATCCCTCACCAGTGGCTAAACGAGAAAAGCAACGGGGAGGAGGTACAGGTAGGTGGCCAGACGTTAGAGGTGGGTCTGGCGCGTGTTTCTACGATTTTTCAAGTTTTTTCAAGTTTTTCCAAGTTTTTCCATTTTTCAATTGCACCTCCCAAGCTCGGAATGACGATCGTGATTGTCTGTTTTGTTCATCGTATTGTCCATCGAGAGATCTGTGGAGAAGGGGGGGACGGGGGGACAGTCAGGTGGACAAGTAGAACTGGCTACTGGCTATTTGTCCGCTATTACTGAATTCCAAATTCCAAATTCCAAATTCCAGATCTTCTTATGATGCCTGTGCCTGACTAACGCCTCACCTAACTAGCTAGTGGCTACTCTATCCTGTGACTTAATTGAGGCGTGTAGTCATAAGACGTGAGCCATGCTACTTGTAGTAGCTAGACTACTTGTAGTAGCCATTCAAGTGTTTCAGATCAGATCTGGCTCGACCGTAGAAAAGTCGTACAAGCCGTGATGAGGCATTGAGCTATTCTACAAGTACTTGTACTTTGATCGACTTATGAGATCTAGACATGGTCATGAGTTTTGTCAAATGCACAATAACCCAGCTACTCATCACAGTACCCCAGCTACAACTACTCCACATCTACCCCATGTCTCGACATGTCTCAGTATCGTAGCATCTTCAGTGTTACAGTACAACTACTCATACAAGATCACCAATATCACCCCTACTCCTTCATTGTACCTGCGTAAAGCACTACTGTGACGTAACATGAAGAAAGCAACAAAACCCCCACTGTAGATCGACAGATCGCCATGGGTACCTTTCGGGTACATGTGAGACAGGCTGCGATTATAGACAGCATTATAGACAGCATTATAGACAGCATAGCGAGACAAAGAGCGGATTGGGCTCATGGATGCGAGTTGTATATGTAAAGTATCTTATGGATGCGAAGAGTTCCTATGGCTACTCCTCAACTTCTCTCACAACCTTCCACGTGCTCGCAACCTCAACCTCACATTCTATTCATAACCTGATTAGACTTAGACCCATTTAGCTATGCGCCGAGGTTGGACAAGGTTGGAGGGTGTTTACGGGGTCTACTTGTAGGTGGGTGTTCCTGGCTTCAATTTGGGGTTCAATTTGGGGGTGTGGACAAACTTGAGACATGTCTGGGACACACTGCACAGTTTGAGCTGTGGTTCGTCCAATAGTGAAGCGATAGTCGATCAGATGGGGTTGGTTTGCAGCTCGCGAGACGGCGGTCCCGGTGGTATTTTCAGAAATCTTCTCGCTGGTTTCCATCACCTGCTTTTCTTTGATTTTACGTCCGTTTTCTGAAATCCCGCATTGGCACCTTATCAATCGTATCAGAGAGGCCGTTGAAGCCACGTTTTCGAGCGCCAGAGACACGTTGGGGGAGAGACTCGACCACGGCTCGTTTGCGTGGGTATATCTCCATCTCGGCTAAACGGGGCTAAACTCTTTTACTGCGGCAAACGTTGCCAAGACGCCAAGCCTTGGCGAGGGCTGTGTACAAGTAGCGAGACACACAAGCGATGATAAAAGTCGACTTTATGGACACTCACATACAAGAAGGACATTTGTGACCGTGGAGGGGGGGAAAGGTTGGCGTAGTTTGGCGCAGTTTGGCGCAGTTTGGCGACAATTTGGAGAGTTCAAAGGGCTTTACTTTAGGTCATTTCTTTCCACTTTTGAACATGTATCAATTGTATATCTCCACTAGGTCCACGTCATTGAACTTTGGTATGGAATCATTGACAAGGTCATTGTTTGATTTCGACTAGTGATTGGAGATGAGGGAATGGACAGTGGTATCTACTACTTGTATGTATCTTCTATTACCAAGACATGAAGTTGTACAAGTCGACAATACACGTACTGAGGTTAAATAGACTGAATTTAATAAATGATTTTAAAAAAAAAAAAAAAAAATACACTTGTTGTCAATTCGTAACTGTGGCTTGATAAACTCATCGTCAAGTGTCCGCTCAGGGGCTACAAAGGAGGTTCCGTATGCGGTACGTTGTTCCGTACAGGGGGAGCGTATTTAGCGCGTTTTTGTGAGACATGGGCGCAGAGAAGAGACAGACGAGGGTGGAATGTGATTGATAAGGGAACAGTTGTTGATGTTTGTGGAGTGAGGAGTTTGGTACAGTACAAGTCAGGGTTAGTCAGGGTTTGTATAGTAGTCTTGGAATGTCTCCTTAGCTCCTCTTATCTAATAGCTCCTCTTATCTAATAGCTCCTCTATCTAACAATAGATCCCTTGTGTGCTCTTGTTCAGTTAATCAGCGATGAGAGTATAAAATGGAGACTTTGACCCTTGTGGACTTTTCAGTAGATACCCTGGAGGGCTTGCAAGTACGAGGGAGTTTCTCGCCTCTTATCGCGTCAGTTTACAGTTGACCAGGGGCTCTAATTGGTTTCACAAGAGAATATCTGAAGGTATTATTGCGCAATCTGAGATGTAGAATAATATGTAACAGCGAATACGTTGGGTGTTGGCTGTATTGTGATACGGTGGAAAGTTGAGACATGAAGCTGTTTTTAGACCGAGTAGTATTACCGGTAGTTCCCCTCTTCGTGAAGAAGTTTGCAAAATAGCTGTTTACGATAGTTAGTCGTTTCTGCTACATTACTTCAAGATTAGTTAGCAGTTGAACAATGTCCACTATTTAGTTAGACCAGGAAGAAAATTACTGTGATTATAAAAAAAAAAACTGTACTCATTTTCTACCCATACACCATAGCTGTCGAAAACGTGGAATTTCATTCAATGGATACATCTCGTAGGTTCTAGTGACCGTGCACTGTCCACTGAATAATTGGTTGCCTGCAGTTACTTGCCACCAAAATTGGTCACCTTTAGTTACCTCTAATTAAGGATTCTTACATTAACCTCCGAACCCAACAGATCTAGTGATAGTGCTCAACAAAGTTAATTAGGAGTTGAAATATGTCCAACTTCACTTCCCTTTGGCAATTAACACCTTCCAACTAAATACTTCAAGAGTATTGAGATCAAGATACTCAAAAGATGTAGCTACTTCAGAAACACCCTATCAACCTATTCCATAATTTACATTAAAAAACCTCAAAAGCCATGAGCGAAGCATTATTCAAAAGCCATGCGCTTCGCTCATGGCTTCGCTCATGGCTTAGTCCAAAATAATCTCCCATCCCGGCACCCTCTTTGCCTTTGCCACACTTCCCTCACTTCCCTCCAACATCAGCTTCTTGACCGTCGCCTCGCTCTTCAGACGTCGCTGTTTTCGCACAACACCTCCTGCCGTCTTGATTCCAATAGTTCCCATACTCAAAGTGTTCTCTGCTGACGTGTAATACGTAGACGCGTTCTTCAACAGCGTGGCTCCAAACTTTTGCGCAGACTCGGTGCCCAGTCTCGCTCGCATCACGTCGACATCTGCCAGAGAAATGTACATTTGGCCGACTTCAAGACCCAGCTGGAACTTGGGGAGCTTGGAATACGTGGTCAGAATGTCCAGACCCACAGGAGACTGAGTGGAAGGCGTGACAGTCTTCACGTGACCCTGGAGCAGTCTGTTGGCAGCTCCAAACAGCGTCCATTTCTCGGTATCGTCAAACTGGCCCTCTTCAACCACATCAAGAATACTCTGAACTCCAGCATTGGTCCACTGAGCCCCAGAGGCATGGGACATGAACTCGGGCAACAGGGGGTCCACCTGTTGCATGGCAGCAGTGTTTTCGCCCTTCCAGAACGCCTCCAGCTCGGAGGGCTGCAAACGAGCAGCGATCCACATGCCTATAGTCTGAGCAGCGTCCATAAGCGTGGATTGAAGACCATCTGTGGTTTTGGCCACGTCGGCTGAAAAGCCCTCCTTGTTGATGATATCTGCCATCTCCTGGACGGTCTGAAGGAGATTGGAAGTCGCTTTTTGAGCATATCCATCAACAGTGTCTCTGATGGGGCTGTTTTGAGACACCAAAGAAGCCAGTTTGATGATACAGGTGAGCGTTTCGACGAGATCACCGAGATTGACGGATTCCTCGGCATTAGCATATTTGGGGGCATCTTGGGTGTCTTTAGGAGTCGGGATTTCGGGATCTTCTCCCTGTCCGTTTTCAAACTCCTCCAAAAGCCGTTTATACTCGTTGTACTCCTCCAGCTGGGCCTTATAAACAGTCTCAAACACATTCAGAGCCTCCTGAACGTCGCTGTCGCTGCCATTGTACTCTTCAATATGAGTAGTCAGCACCAGTCCATATCCATGCAGAACGTCCCAGGTTCGATTCTCGCCTGAGACGTTCAATTGCCCCACGAGCTGTTTGTACCCGCTCAGCACCTCGTCGTGCGCACCCTCCTTGGTTCCCGACACAAAAATGTTGCTCAGCAGCGAGTCCAGACCCACAGTGTGGCCTCCAGCCTGGGTCATATGGCCACTCAGAAGATAGTCTCCGGATTCGTACACCTCGTACCAGACGTCGAACTTGAGCCGCACAATGTTGTACGCCGCATCGAACTTGTCGGATGACGTGTCCGCACTCAGTTTGACGCACTGGTTGTAGTTTTCCAGCGCAGAAGCGTAGAATCGCAGACCCTTGGACAGATCGTTGCCACTGAGCCATCTTTCTCCCCGCTCTTCGTCCTGGCCTCCCTGAAAAAAGAACTCCTCGGCTGTAGACGGAGCGGAAGTAGTGGATTTCTTTTTGTGACTGTGTCGAGGCGGCATTGTGAGAAGTTGTGGAAAAATGAGAGAAGTGGTGAATACAAAAAAAAGATCTGAAATGAAGTTAGATCTCACCTACAAGGTTGTGCTTGAGATATGCAGGTGGAAAGGTAAATAAATGGGGGAGATTTGGAAGGGTTGTAGAATGCGGAGGAGTGGGGGATTTTAAATGAATAAAACGGAAATCAGGTCTCCAGTCCACTACCTATCTACTGTCAAACTCTTGTTTTTATTGCTCTCTTTTTCGCCACTTTATAACACCTCATGTTCTAACCTTCTATTATCTCCTCTGAAATATTAGCACTAAGAATGGTCAGAAAGAGACATGGTGTGATTGGACAGATGGAGATTAGAGGAGGTGTGGCAGTTTTTCGTTCAGGGTGGAGAGCAAAGTGAGAGGTGATTAGTAAGCATCTGATTGGGTCAAAATGAAGGTCTTGAACAGAGAGTACAGGGGAGTACAAAGCAGTCTGGAAAGTAGAGTGTACTATGTTCCCTCTCTACTTTTAACGCTCTATTGTATATTGGTAATGTTTGTGCAAGCATCAATACCTTCACTCTTCTCGTTTTTGTTATACGTATCCCATTTATTAATACAGTATAAGGTGATGGAAGACTGCTCTAACTGTCTGCGATCATCTGGGATCTATTCAGAAGATGCAGCCAGGTTTTAAAGACCTCCAAGCACTCTCAGACTTCTTTATTGCAGTGTCCATCAGTGTCTTATCTTTAAGATGGATACGCAAAAGTCACGTATGAAGGGTAGAATTGTCCAGAACCTCCTCCACATCCTCCAATTGACATCCCATGAGTTTGCTGTTACCGTACTATCATCACGAATGATTCCCTTGACCATTGAAATTCATACTTACTGTACTGGTATGCTACAAATACCGTCTTCTCCATTTACCGTGTAAATTCCGTCATACTCAGATTGCGTCATCTGCTACTCGTATAACTCCAGCTCGCGTGATATCAACCCTATCATGAAGTTCAGCTCTATTAGTTCCTTTCTTGTCTCATCATCATTCATAATACAAGTACTGTACCGTAGCTGTCTTATCAGTTGCAATTAATGAATCTGATAACATGCATTCTTAGAGAAAGTCGATTTCTCAACATATCTCGTATAACTGGGCTATTTTGGGTCATCTCAGGGTGTCCCCTAGTACCACTTAGTAAGCCTTATTAACTACAACATCTTGTCCACCACAGTTTCGACATACTTTCACACATCCACACTTTTCATTCGCAATGCTTTGAAATACCTTCTCACATCCACAATTCTTCCAGTCGTGAGCTGTATTTCGTCGTGGCGTATAGCTACAAGTAGAGTATGTCTTATAGCGCCTTTACTAAGGGGAGGTCTAATATAGACTGTTGAGGATCTGATAAGCAGTAAGATGAGGAAGATAGAATCAAGAGTTGTCAACACTACACTGAATTGTTCAATGTCACGTGACCAATGACGTCATAACACCACAAACTCACTCCAGCCAACTCCTCTCACCCTGACTAACCCTGGCTAACCCTGACTAACCCTCAGAATCTTACCGCCACCTATTACACAATCCGAACGAAGCTGCAGGATATTGCGTGCTTGATAGGCGATTAGAGTTGTGGAATTCCGGGGAAGATTTGGAAGGATTGCTCCAGTTGGCGGAGTTTTGGAGCAATTGATAAGCGGGAAATGGACATCAGATGGGACGCACGTGACAAATCACGTGTCAAAAAATCTCCCTTTTCGGACCCCATCTACGTCCTCTTTTCTGTCTCCCCTTTCCTAACCTCAACATACTCTTCGGAAAGTCTATTTCAGCAACTTATATAACAGAGCACCTTCTTGTAGATTCATCACAACTTCACCCCCCCMCCCCCCACAATGCCTATCATCACAGAAACCTTCAAACTGAACGACGGCCGATCAATCCCCGCTCTGGGACTCGGAACCGCCTCGGACGCCAACGTCGAGGAAGTCACTTATGCCGCCATCAAGGACGGATACAGACACATTGACACCGCCTACATCTACAAGTCCGAGGAAGCCATTGGCAAGGGTATCAAGCGAGCGATTGACGACGGGCTCATCAAGCGAGAAGAGCTGTTTGTGACCACCAAGGTGTGGCCCACCTTCCACGGCCGAGTCAAGGAGTCGCTGGACTACTCGCTCAAGGACCTCGGTCTGGACTACGTGGACCTGTTGCTGGTGCACTGGCCTGCTGCTCTGCACCCGGACCCCAACGACAGACACGCCTACGTGCCCAAGAACACAGACGGCAAGCCCCATTACACCGACAACAACGACTGGATCGCCATCTACGAGGAGCTGGAGAAGGAGCAGGCTGCCGGTCGAACCAAGTCCATCGGAGTGTCCAACGCCAGCGAACAGTACCTCAAGGAGCTGCTCAAGCGTGTCAAGACCGTGCCCGCGGTCAACCAGTTCGAGAACCACCCCTATCTGCCCCAGAAGAAGGAGATTGAGTTCAACAAGAAGCACGGCATTCTGGTGACGGCCTACTCGCCCCTGGGCTCCTCTTCCGGCAAAATCAAGCTGCACGAGAACCCCGTGGTCGTCGAGATTGCCAAGAAGCACGGCTCCACCACCGGCTCCGTGCTCATCAACTGGCACATTTCCCAGGGCCGGTCCGTCATCCCCAAGACCCGGTCGGTCGAGCGAGTCAAGGCCAACGCCGAGAAGGTCGATCTGGACGCGGACGATCTCGCCAAGCTGGATAAGATCTGGGAGCAGTCCGGCACCCAGCGGGCCATCGGCCTCGACTGGCTCGACAAGGCCGGCGATAACCTCGGCTTTGCGGATAAATAGAGGAGACGTAGAGAAGTCTGGTGTGTTACTAAGCATCAGGGAATTGATTTATTGAAATAAGAGGTTATGAGTGTAGACTGACCGGTGAGTGAGATGAGATGATGATGATGAAGACTGTCAGAGAACTCAACAATGAAGAGGACTTGATTACCAATGTGGAGATAGTGAGAGCACTGGTGTAGAGAGCACTGGTGTAAAGAACACTATATGGGACAATAGAGAAGCCTACTTGTAGATAATACCACAGAGAAGAATGCAATGGACGGTATACGAACATGTCTAATGACAGTCGCTAGTTAAAGTCCACCTTCATAGGTCTACAGCATAGTTAGCTTGTAGTAGCATCTCCATGCTCTTCTACTTGACTTGTAGTGAAGCTTCAGATAGTGGATCAACTAGTACTCGTACCGGTAGCTTGTCTGCTGGAATAATGCAGGAGATTGACTGACTCAGGAGATTAGCCGAGTATAACAGGGTCGATGGTGGCATGTGTGTTGTATACTATCAGGTTCTCATACCTGTCTAGACTCAGTAGAGGTAATACATTATGTGATATAAACAAAATGTGAAGTGTCTTGGTGACAGTTGGTATCATATACAGGAGAGAGATAAAAGCCAACTTTTGACGACTAGGAATGTTCAGTCACAAGTTATAGCCACAGGTGGTTCATCAGGAACTTGTATTCCTACACTTCAAAGACTGTAACTGAACAAACCTGTCAAATTCAATAACCCTCGAGTTCTCAGCTGTTTGAAGACTTCAGTCACTTCCTGACGTTTTCTTTCACTTACTTTGACTTCTTCGAGACGTTTCTTCTGTACAATGACATCACTGTGGAGCTTGTCACCAAAGCAAACACCTTAATGGAAAAGATCTTTACAGCACGATTCTTGTAGGTACAGTGTACTTGTACCTAGGTCGTCTGAGTGGGTCATACGTCTTTTCGTCGGGATTCGATCTCAGAACAAGAAGCAAGTGAGGTACAGTACAGTACGTTCGTAGCAAGTGAAGGACTTTCGTAGCAAGGAAGACTGCTATGGTTCTACTTGTAGCTCAAAGTATCGCCTCAAGTTGGTCTAGACCTCGGTCTGATTACCAATTCAAGGGTCCAGTTAGCTTTGGATTAGGTCCAACGTCGTGTCTCAGATCGGACCGAGTTTGCGAGTCTCACCGGCCTTCCGCTTGGCGATCCACTCGTTTGCTAACTCTGAAATTCGGAGCAAAAATGTCAGAGCAAGACTCGGTCCGAAACATCAAGCTAAATGCTATAGGGCCTCGTCCAACGCCTATACATAAACCTGCTTTAGATACGCATCGACAGCAACTCTTGGCGAGAGTAGGACTGGTGATCTATGGCTTTGGGGGAATATCTGGTTGTTTGAGCAACTGCAAGAGCAAGCAAGAGCGAGTGGAGGTCTGAAGACAAGCTGAAGTCAAGCTGAAGTCAAGCTGAAGAGAAGCTGAAGTGACAGGATGGTGTTATTCATGTGTGAGTTCTCGTGTGTCTGAATTCCGGTTTTCCTTCTTTTTTTCAATGAAGCTACTGGTATGTTTGTTTCCTTTAAAAAAATAGACACAAAAGCTCATCAAACTCCCAACTAAACATGACCTTATTTTGACCACCTTATTTTGGTCCGAAATTGAGACGACAACGGTGGCTGCGATAATAGCGCGACAGATCTGAGAGTAACGCAGTCGACTTTTTCGCACCATTAGCTTCGTTTTGGTACCAATTTGAGTGGTTTTCGAGAAACACAAAAAAAGGACACCAGGATGAAGTGTATGACTCTAGAAAAACGTATCGTTATTAAGACGATGAGTGAAGAAATTCAACAAGAAATGGTGTAATCAGGTTATCCGGTTCTTATTTGTAAAAACCCCTTGGCGATATCTCCTCTGGCTGAGTTCTGAGTGATACCAATAGTGCTCTACTTGTAGCTTCTGGACTTGAGAAATGACATGGTGGTCACAAAAACATAGAAGGACCAGAGAGGACTTAGAGACTGCTTTTCAGAAAGAATTCCAACAAGGATGATTCACCCCGGAGCTCTTTAATCATTGTCAACCTCTTCTAAAGAGACTTGAACGCATTACTAAGCCATATCTCGAAAGTCTCATGGAATCATCAGCATCAGAAAAATTTCCATTCTGACTTGAAATATGTGATCTGTAGAAATACACTGCTATACTTGCCAACAGTGTCCGTCTTCATCTGTAGCTATTGCCATCTTAAACAACGGAAATATATTGATTCAAACACAATGAAAGTCGATAGAAAGGAAGATCTTTGATAAAATCAGCTTTAATAGACTCCCCTACGGCGTGTCTAAGAGTGTTCTCTGCATCTGAATACTCAATGGGGCTTCCAGTTATTCATCTCAAGCTACCTTGATTTTACGTCACTTTTGTTAACAGATACTCCAGACTTTAAACATTTCTTTAAGAATATACTCAGCCTTGAAGTAATAGGCTATCTAGGAAACCTCCCACTTAACCCCTGCTTAACTAAAGACACCCCCAACCAAACCACCATTACTGGCTCAATAAACAGCAAATTTAAAAACAAAACAAGACTGATCACTCCCTGAACACCACTAAACCTCAACAACATCTCTCCAGTCAAAAATCTCCCAATATCATTCCAAATAAGTCTCCACTGTCTCCACCTCAACAGGCAGGATTATTATTTCGTGTGAACCTAATGCGGTGAGTAGAAGCTGTACTTGTAGACAAATTACAAAAATGAGAAAACATCTGGAAAAACCAGAACAAATCAGAAAAAAACGGAAACCCATTATTTATCACTTATCCATCAAAAACACCGTCTCTCACCCCTTTCACCCCATCTAGACCACACTCAAAACCCCTTCATTATTCCTCCCATCTAAATTTAGCTCTGTTGTGATTACAAAGCAGAAATATTATTATAACGACAGAAAGGAGCACTGTAGAGGAAAATATTACGCTGCTGGGCGCCCCGAAAACCAGATAGCGCCAATCTCGGCGGCAATCCAAGCCCAGTCCACCTTTTTAGACTTTCATTTCCGGGCCATTGTTGTTCAAAACCACCCGTCTTTGTGTCCCACACACCTGTATGTACACCGCACTGTGCATATCGTGATATGTAGGAACACGCCTGTCAACTTAACATCAACATGGCACAACCGCTCAAGAGGTGAGAAAAGATGGAGGAGAAAAGAAGCACGTGACGTGACTGGATGTCACGTGAAGAGGTGTCACATGACCTACTTCCAGTCACATGACCTACTACCAGTCCTCTTTTGCTAACACAGAAAACTCGTCATTGTTGGCGATGGCGCGTGTGGAAAAACGTCCCTGTTGTGTGTCTTCACCATGGGTTCGTTTCCGAGTGTGAGTATGAAGGCTGTGGAGAGGCGAGCGGACGAACGCGGAACCGGTTTATTCCGTTTACGGAATACTTGGCAGACAGAAGATATGATACAACTACTATCGACTTGATGAGACAGAGGTGAAGTGGAAAAGAGAGATACAAAGGAATTGCAATGAGGGTGATACAGGCAAGAGCTGAGATACCGATTGAACCATTGAACCATTGAACCATTGAGACAGCAGCTGACGTCGTCTATTTCTAATGACACCAGGCTGTCTGTTTACATTGGTGACTGATATGAGACACGAGGCACCAGTTGTGTGGTGTGGCAATTGAGGCCAAATGAAGCCAGAAGTGAGAGTTTGTGCCTTGAATGGATGACAGGGTTACTGTTGGGTGTCAGTCAGCCGTGGTACTACAAGTTCTTCTTGTACATACGTGACAAGTGGTCATTCAATGTGAGGTATGGACTGTGATGGTGTCATAGGTACTTCTCATTCACCTATTGACTTGTCACCTTTATGTTGAGACTATTCAGGCACCAGTTGACAAGCCCGTCTTGCACCAATCATACTCACACGGCTGACGACTGACACGGCTGATGCGGCTGACACGAGTGACACGGCTGAAGTTGATGAGAGATACCTATCAGACATGTCACCAAATTTCTGAATATTACTTTGAAAGAGGTCTTCCCGAAGCTGTGTGATCAACTGCCAGTGACGTCAGTATGCATCCTTGACACCTAAGCTGTGTGTGCTACGTCGTGAAGTGTCTTTGTTCACTTTGGGCTTCTTGATACCTCTTATCTGCTACGCGATATCTTGCACTCCCAGTGTCTTCTCGTAAATCATCAGATCTTTCTGTCTTTGCAGTCTTGGTCTTATAGATCAGCAGCTGTTATCTGTTGTTGTTTGGTTCGATGTATGAGCCGTCTGAGCTATCTGAGGGTGTTCATGCTGTCTGTTTGTCATTCTCAGTCAGCGTCTTGTGATGAGACTGACTAGATGTCATCAATTGATTGTCTGTTTGGCTGTCGCTAGCAGTATTGTTCATTTGTGACATAAAACTCGTTCAGAAACCACATGATTCAGAGATGCTCATTTTAACATAAATCTCAGTTTCACTGTGGATGAACTGTCACAGACAACACGTTCAGAAACTACCAGACAACTCGTACACTACCACATGACTCAGAGATGGCTCATCCTCACCGAATGACTGCGTCATTCGCTTCGTTTACTTCTTCTCTTGCTAACACAGAAATACACCCCGACAGTGTTTGACAACTACGTGGCAGACTGCCGGGTGGACGGCAAATCGGTGGCATTGGCATTGTGGGACACAGCCGGACAGGAGGAGTACGAGCGACTACGGCCCCTGGCATACGCCGACGCCAACGTGATTCTCATTGGCTTTGCGGTCAACGTGCCAGACTCGCTGGATAACGTGGCCGTCAAGTGGATCAAGGAGGTCAACGAGCGGTGTCCGGGAGTGCCCATCTTGCTCATTGGACTGAAGAAGGATTTGAGGCAGTCGGAGCCATGCATCACCCCGGAACAGGGCCAGGCCATGGCCTCGCAAATAGGAGCCAAAAAGTACCTCGAGTGCTCAGCATTGACGGGACAGGGAGTGGACGATGTCTTTGAGGTGGCCACGAGGGCGTCGCTATTGGTGACTGCGAAACCAGAGAGCAAGGGTTGTTGTATTGTCATTTAGGCGGAAGAGCACTCATGTGGCATCACAATATGAGTGGATAGTTTCCATCTACTCACCACGAGTATGGCAGTTTCCATCTACTCAACACGAGTATAGGATAGCTCCCATCTCTGCACTCAATCCCAAAAGCCAACAGAGCTCCTGAGCCTCGTCGGTTGGTCAAAATTCAAATTCCAGTCACTCCTTACTAACTTATTTAACAGTGTAATACACGTCACAGCGAGCTATAGCCGTTGTGTTAATGATCAGGTGGGAAGGAAGATATTGTACAAGTAGCTGTGTATCATCGTGGAAATGAATTGCTATAGGATTGTCGCTTGGTTACTTGTGGCACCATTTACAGTCTCCATGAAAAGATCAGAACCCTTTAAAATGAGAATACGAACTTATATTTCAATCTCATTCCAGATTGGAGATGTGTTGAGACCTCCAATCCGTCCTTTACACTCAGTTCTACATCTTTTCAGTCAACATTTAACAATAATCTAAATAACTCGCTCAATATTGTAGCTATGGACGAGAGAACTTGACCATTCCACTCGTCGCGTCCATCTCATTCTCTACATATGTTTATATATTGTTTTCCACCTTTAGGAGCACTTATGGGAGCTCTTTTCTATGCTGACTAAGCAATTTGGCAGTGCGCGCCCAGATGTGTCAGATTTATACCAGAAAAGAAGCAACCGCCTAAGGTCCCAATTTCCACCCTCAATCCCGTCTTTTACCACACCCGCTTAGTCATCATATTTCTTGTCTGCCAAACTCTCACTCCACAAAGGTTACCCTACAGTATGCAGACCACCATCACCATTGCACTGTGACCATCTACTGTGCACAGTACGACTCTCACGACTTTGAACGCCATCTACGTCCCGATTGAGGAGATTTCCAGTGGACTGTACGTGACACGTGGCCAAACCGATTACTTCTGAACCGCGGATCAAGCATAACGAGAGAAATTCGACGAGATACGGCACATGTGAGTGATTACCCCAGAGACGGTGATGAACGACAAATTGATTGGGTAACTAACACAGACACAGAAGAGGAAGTTAAGAATTCATAGACGACAAACACAATACCCACCATGTCAATCGAACTACGGTCTCCGTATTCGGGGTCTCTGAAGGAGTGCATTCAGGATCTGGTGGTGCGGTTTATCATCAACGTGCCCAAGGAGGACCTGCAGACGATCGAGCGGATCTTCTTCCAGATCGAGGAGGCGCAATGGTACTACGAGGACTTTGTGCGAGAGCTCAACCCCAAGCTGCCGTCGCTCAAAATGCCCAAGTTTGCCCAGCACATCTACGAGTACTGTCCGCAGCTGTGGAACATCAAGGACATCAAGTCGTCCATCAAGACGTTCAGAGACTACAAGCTGGCCATTCCGGTATGTGGCGCGATTATCATGACGCCCAAAATGAACAAGATTCTGCTGGTGCAGGCTTATGACGGAAACTCGTGGGGTTTTCCTCGAGGCAAAATTGGAAAGGACGAGTCCAAGGAAAAGTGCGCGGTACGAGAAGTGTACGAGGAAATCGGCTTTGACATCTCGCCCTACCTGAAACCCGACAAGTACGTGGACATTCGAATGAAGGGAAAGGACTTCCGGCTGTACCTGGTGCGAGGAGTGCCGCAGGATACGGTGTTTGAGACGCAGACCCGAAAGGAGATTTCCAAAATCGAGTGGCGCGATCTCAAGAGCATGCCTGGATACGCCCGCAAGAAGGGCTCTTCAAACCACTTCTTCATGGTCACTCCCTTTGTTCCGGGACTACTAAAGTTCATTGCCCAGGAGAAGGGTCTGGAGGTGAACGACGTGGGAGACACGGACAATGTAGGCGAAACCGATGCTGCAGAGTCCGCCGTTGAGCCTGCATCCAACCCTGTGGTTGCTGAACCTGTCAACAACCAGCCCTTTCCTCAGAACAGCCTCCAGCCTGCTCCTGTTCCTTCCAACCTGCCGTTTGCACCTCCCCCGTTCTTTGGCAACTTTGGTCCTACTCCTTTTGCACCTCCTCCCCCTGGCTTTGGACCCCAGGGATTCCCCATGCCCTTTATGGGTGCTCCAGGACCCGGCATGCCTCCCCCGGCCCAGTTTTCGCAGTTCCAGCAGATGCCGCAGTTCCAGGAGTTCCAGGAAGAGCTCCAGGAGGCTGTGGGCGAGCCAGAACCCGCCAAGGAGACGGTGGCCGAGGTTTCGCAGCCCGTGGAGCCCGTGGTCACCCCCAGGGCTCCTCCTCCACCCTCGCAGCTGCTGCTGGAGGGTGCTCTTCGCGCCAGAAAGAGAGACATGTCCAACGCCCATTCTCTGCTGAGCACGCTGAGATCGGGCCACTCCTCGTCTCCTGGAGTCGGCCATATGAGCTCAAACGCCTCCTCCGGCAAAGCAGAGTCGCTCATGGCTCTGCTCAACAATCCCGCGTCGTCCAGCAAGCCTGTGGTTCGAGATCTCGACTCGACCAAGCCCAAGGCCTCGTCCGGACTGCTGGCGCTGCTCAACACGCAGTCCAAACCTCCGCAGAAGGAGGAAAAGAAGTCCAAGCCCAGTGACGCGCTTCTGGGGCTGCTGACCAAGTCCAAGACGACCGACTCGGATCCCCAAACCCAGGTGAACACCCGAGTCCCGTCCCAGACCGCGAGCCCTGCCCCTGAAGCCGCCAACACTGCAGCTTCGTCTTCGTCGGCTATTGCCAGCCCTGCCAATCCCAGCCCTGGCCCGCTGGTCAACCCCAACCCCGTGTACCCTGCCCAAACGCTGCACAGTCCCCAGGTCGCGAGTCCTAACCCTCAGCAGCAGACCTACCCTAACAATCCCGGCTACCCCAATTCGGCTTCCACTTCGGGTCTCATTTCTTCAGTGCCCTCAGAAGTCGACATGTTGCGTCTTGTTTCCCCCCAGGGAGCCACTCCCCAGGGAACCACGCCCTTGCCCATCAGTGAAGCCGAACTCGTGGCCTCCCTCACTTCCCAGGTCTCTTCTCCCCAGATCGGAACTCCTCTCACCGAGCAGGATCTCATCAGATCGCTCCAGTCTCAGTCAGCCACACAGCTTCAGGCCCAGCTGGAAGGAACAAGCGACGGAGGAGACGGTCTCGGTCTTCAGACCGACGGCGGAAGTGGCAACGTGAGCGGAAACGGCCTGCTCTCGTCCATGGGCCATCTTCATATGCCCTCTCAGCCCACCTCCGAGTACGTCTCTGAAGTGGAGTCTGTTCCCCCTGCTCTGGCCCCCAAACCTGTGCGGGCAGTCCCCAAGCCTCTGTCTGAAGCCGATCTGATTAGTCATCTCAAGGCCCAGAAGCTGGACGATGACGACAGCGATTTCAGCCGGGACATTCGAGACATGGATGCTGGTCTGGGTCGTGATAGCTCTCGATCTAGAAGTGTTCGTACAGAGTCTCGAACTCGAGACACCCGAGACAGTCCTCGAGAGACTCCCCGGTCCACTTTCCCCGCCTCTTCTCAGCTCGACGCTGAGCTGCTGGCTCTTCTCAAGCCTTCTGCTTCTCCCGTTCCCTCGACAAAGCCCGAAGACAATGAGCTGATGGGTCTGTTGAAGGGAGGAAACGAGTGGCGGCCCAGAAAGAGCTCCAAGGCCAAACCCAAGGTCGAGGTTCAGACCAACCATTCGTCCAACAATGAGCTCATGTCTCTGTTGAAGGGTTCGTCGGCCGTGTCTTCCACCACCGCCACCCCTACAACCCCCCATCCCAATCCTGTTCCTGTTCAGGCTGTTCAGTCTGGTTCCAGTGAGCTGCTCAGTATGCTCAAGGGCAACCAGCAGAAGGCCAAGACTGAGCCCAAGGAGCCCAAGGAGCCCAAGGAGCCCAAGAATGAGCTTTTGAGCATGCTTCAAGGTGGTTCTCAGTCGCAGGCTCCTGTCCAGGCTCCTGTTCAGTCCCCTCCTCAGCCTAAGAACGAGCTTCTCAATATGCTTCATGGTGGAGGACAACCCGGTTACCAGAGTCAGCCTGCTCCTCAGCAGCCTCAGCAGCATAAGAATGAGCTGCTTGGTATGCTCCATGGTGGTTCTCAGGCTCAGGCTCAGTCTCAGGCTCCTCCTCAAGCTCAGACCCCTCCTCAGGCTCCTACGCAGCCCCAGAACGAGCTTCTGGGTATGCTGCACGGTGGTCAGGCTCAGTATCAGCAGCCCCATCATGCTCAGCCTGCTCAGCCTGCTCAGCAGCCTCCCCACCAGGCTCAACAGCCCAACGAGCTTCTACAGATGCTCAAGGGTCCTTCTTCTGGCTCTCCTGCCCCCGTGCAGCAGCCTGCCTTCCAGGACCCTGCCATTGTCCAACAGTCCAAGCCTTCTCCCTCGGGATCACTGCTGTCTCTGTTGAACCGTGGCAAGTAGTTATGTGACATGAATAGTAATGATTGGTATGAGTTGAAGGAGGTGTAGAAGGGGAGTTTTGAGTAGTTCGCTGTGATTACTTATTGTGTCTACGGTATACTATATGAGTATAGCACAGCTTGTTCTACGTCAAGAGGGTAATGATATACAATCCATTAATTAGAATAAATTAGAATAATCGAAATAATTCGCGAAAACTCCGACTAGCACTTGCATCCGTCGCAAGCGCACTTGGAGCAGGAGCAAGAGTTGGAGGGCTTCTCAGCGGGCTTGGAGCAGCAGCAGTTGTTGACCAGGTTGTGCTTGGAGAAGCTCTTGGACTGGTGCTTGCCCTGGATGAGAGAAGCTCCGAAAAGTGCGTTGGTGAATTCCATTGTGAGTGTAGTAAAAGGTGTTTGTGTGTGTAGTAGAAGGTGTTTGTGTGTGTAGATGATGGTATAAAATGGAGGGATTCACCTCATATTTATACATTTTCTGGCTACATTTTCTGGCCTTCCATCTCATTCCTAGATCTAGATACAGTTGTATTCAGCCGCAGCAGAATGCACGCATCTTGCATGGAATAGCACTAATCTCGCAAACAATAGCGAGCAACAAAGACCGGTGGCGCGGCTGTACTTGTAGCACAAATATCTCGACTAGAGGGCGAGGAAGAATGCCTTTGTTTGGAATGTTTTAGATCTGATAAGGGATCAGGTGTTGTGATTGTATGAGATATGAGAGAAGGGGTTCTCAAGTCTCTGTACGTTCTCTGTTGACAGGTATTGTTTACAAGTAGTACCAATGACTCTGGTAAAACTTCTTTGAGAGCTTCTTACTATTTTTCGTCTTCTTCGTCTTCTTCATCTTCTTCGTCTTCTTCTCATGTTTACTCTTTTTTTTCTCCATTTTCCAACGTCTTCTGTTTAGCTTATCAGATGGTACATTCCATCGGACTCCTAAATCTCCTAAAACACTATTTTTAAGCGAAATCGGACTCCGGTGGCAAATATGCACTGATTAGAAAGCAACTACACCGCAAATACGGCGCTTTTCGCTTTGTCCAATCCCCCACAACTTCTCCAGTCTTCGAGCGATTTGTGCTGCTAAGGTTTGGTCTTTGTATGCAAGGTGCGACATTATCGCCACGGCTGAAACAGCTAAAATAGATCAACATTTTTCACGAGACAGAGACACAAACATCACGAGATGCATCTGGAGTAGCAAAAAGGGCTCATTGGAGTCAGGTGGCGAAACACACAGCATTATATATAGGACTCCTTCTGCACCCATATCTCGACACAAACATCCAAGCTACCAATCACACAAACCAATCACACAAACCAACCACACAAACACTCTCAAAATGGCTTTCACTTCTACTACCACTCCCGTGAACAACTGCTCGTGCTCTTCTAACAGCATGCCTTCTTCTTGTGCCTGCTCCAAGTGCTCTTGCAAGACCTGCAAGTGCTAATTATTTATGAATGTATTATTGTATGAGAAACACATGTGTACACATGTACTGTATGTACTTAGACGTATGTAGCTGTAAAACTAATTCGGATAATGTCTATCCTCTTAGTTCACCCTCCTCCTCTTGTTAACCGCCCACGAAGGAAAATCTGTCTCGAAAACACCCTCTTCCAGAGTATACTTGTAGGCATGCAAAAACAACTCATCTTGGTAATCGCGGTAAACAGGGAACCCGCACTCCTCACACACTCCTTCCTCCACCTTCTCTCTCCGTTTGACTGCCTCCAACTCGGGATTGTACTCTCTATCGTTCTCAATAGGAAATCCCAAATGCAATAAATGTTTTCTGATCTGGTGGTTTCTACCAGTAGATGGAAGACACCTGACAATGCTGTAGTCCTCCTGGCCGTTATAAGACACCCTCTCAAAGGCCGTATGAGCGTCCTTAGGCGTGGCATCCCGTTTTGTGGTGTTTTCAAGCACAGGTTCGTGTGTTTCTATCGTCTCGGGAAACTCGCCCTTGACTCGAGCAAGATACTCCTTTTTGGCCGTCCGGCTCATAATCTGTTGCGTCACGTGACTGACAGATTCGCTCGACTTTGCAAACACCAACACGCCTGTCGTGTTTTTGTCCAGTCGATGAGCAGGATACAGCTCCTTGACCCCCGTTTCATGCTTCAAAATCTCCTTGACGGTGTTGTAGAGGTACTGGCCCGTTTGATGGACGGGAACGCCGCCAGGTTTATCAACCACCATCAATCTTTCGTCTTCAAACACGATTTTGATCGGCTCTTTATCGTGACCTGGAACTGCAGGCTCGTGTTTATGCACTTTACTTTCCAGAATCGAGCCGTTTTTGAACACCTGCGTCGACAAGGACTCCCAATCCGTGTACTCTGTCGCCGGTTCGCTCAGCTTATCTCTTCGAATCAACTTGACGTTTCCTGACTCAATTGTCTGTTTGAGATGGTGAGCAGGATACATGGACGACAACTCGGTGGACAGAATCTCAATCACGGTTTTTCCAAACCAGCGGCCTTTACCGGCCACAGAGTGAGTATAGTAGTAGGGTATCACCTTGCGGAATCCTTTGGAAAAGGTATATGTCATGATTGTGGGTATGATACGATGTTGGAGGAAGAAGGTGTTGAAAACTGCGCAGAAATAATAACAACGCACAAAAAAGTGGTAAAAACTTGGGGAAATGCGAATAAAAATAGTAGTGAGTTGAGAAGCAGCTAAGAAACATATTCCAACATATCTCGTAGACGTAATGTTTTAATTGAGCGTCTTGAGGGACCCCCAGATCTCTGTCCTCAAACTCTAATCAATACTTGACATTAGTTAGATATCAGTTCTTTCCAGTTAACACTATTTTCAACTAAATCGAACACCCCCATCTAACCCACCAACTGGCGGTAATTCTTCTGAGAAAATTCACACCAGCCTCCGATTAGGCTCTACCTTGTACTTGAGCAACCCCGCACCCTCTTAACGCCTATTTCGCTAAAACCGCGTTCCTGAGAATCCCACATTTTCGGTGCAGTTACCCTTCTTTACAGCTCGCTTTTAAACAACCTTACACCTATAAGCCGTTGACACCGAAAGTGAGGCATGAATAAAAGAGAAAGGAAGGCATCCTAGAGGACTTCAATATACCATTTGAATCTCCTTCTTGCGAGGAATCCAATGGTACTACTCTTGTCCCCATATCTCTTCTCCAGCGTCCACAAAATCGCTATTTCTCCCTCCTCTCAATTTCACTCAAAGTTCAGCGGGATAACGGCATTAAGACCTTAGAAGCACGGCTATCACTTGGCATGTGAATGACTGGGGATGATGGAGACATTGTTACTAAGCCGCCAAGACCAGCAGTTCTTTGTTTACCCCATTTTCCCCTGATTCTGACATGTGACGTTATATTACGGAGACTGGGGTAATTCGTAGACCGCCTTCAAACACCGGTCTGCCATTGGCTCCACGTCTCGTGACGAGGCTGAGACAGCGCGGCAACTCTCTGAATCATTGAGTGAGGTCCTTCTTTTTCGGAGCACTTTGTCAGCACCGATATCGTATGCAGGCACCAAATGTGTCAGTTTGACCTGTGTTGTGATTAGACGGGCTTAGTAAGCGAATAAGAGTATTCCGTAGTATTTGAGCCTTTATCATAAGAGTGTGAGTACATACTACTTGAGCCTCTATAATAAAAGATCTACCTCCATCATTACAAGTACAGATACTCCATATACAAGACTCTTTGCTATTAAGTTCACTGTAGATCTGTATTTGGAATCTTTCCTCCAAGTTACAGTTCTGCAATACAGGGTGGGGGAGTGGGTGTGTTGAAAACGGGACATAGATAAATCGCAGTAAATATGGGGAAATTGTATCTCTTTGGCAAACGACTCGCCAGAAATTCCCGCTTTTTGCCGTATTTTTTCCACCCCCCTGCCGTTCTCCAAACACCCTCCTCCCCTCCCCCTCAAACCTAATTGGCGTGGCAAACAAGCTGTATCCGTATCAGAAATAACATATTTATATGATCATCGGTCGCCTACAAGTAGGACGAATAGCCCGTCTTCTGCCTCTGCCTCCAGCTCGCACAATGACGACTACTGCCACCGTGACCCCCACCGTTTCGCTGCCCAAGGAAACCACAGAGGGCTCTGTTCCCTCGTCGCTCAACACCGCCCAGACGTTTGACTGGGAAAGTATCTGTGGAAAGACTCCTCTGGAGGAGATTGAGAGCGACATTGCGCGCATCAAGAAGGGCTTCCGCTCGGGCAAGACTCTCGATCTGGACTACCGGCTCGACCAGATCCGAAACCTCGCGTACGCCATCCGAGACAACGAGGACAAGATCCGAGACGCCATCAAGGCCGATCTCAAGCGGCCCGACTTCGAGACCATGGCCGCCGAGTACTCGGTGCAGGTCGGCGAGTTCAACTACGTGGTCAAGAACCTGCCCAAGTGGGTCAAGGACGAGAAAGTCAAGGGCTCGGCCATGCAGTACTGGCACACTGTCCCGAAGATCAGAAAGCGGCCCCTGGGCACTGTGCTGGTCATCACGCCCTGGAACTACCCTCTGATTCTGTCTGTGTCGCCTGTGCTGGGAGCCATTGCTGCGGGCAACTCGGTGGCTCTCAAAATGTCCGAAATGTCGCCCCACGCCTCCAAGGTCATTGGCGACATCATGACCAAGGCCCTGGACCCCGAAATCTTCCAGTGCTTCTACGGCGGCGTGCCCGAGACCACGGAGATCCTCAAACACCGATGGGACAAGATCATGTACACCGGAAACGGCAAGGTCGGCCGAATCATCTGCGACGCGGCCAACAAGTACCTGACCCCCGTGGAGCTCGAGCTGGGCGGCAAGTCGCCCGTGTTTGTGACCAAGCACTGCTCCGACCTCGAGACCGCCGCCCGCCGCATCGTGTGGGGCAAGTTTGTCAACGGAGGACAGACCTGTGTGGCTCCGGACTACATTCTGGTGAACCCCGAGGTGCACGACAAGTTTGTGGCTGCGTGCCAGAAGACGCTGCAAAAGTTCTACCCCAACGGCTCGGCCGAGTCCGGCATGGCCCACATTGCCACTCCTCTGCACTACGAGCGACTCACCAGTCTGCTCAACTCCACCCAGGGCAAGGTTGTCGCTGGAGGAGACAGTGGTCTGGACCCTGCCACGCGGTTCATCCCCCCCACGATTGTCGACGGAGTGACTGCCGACGACGCGCTGATGCAGGGCGAGCTGTTTGGTCCGCTTTTGCCCATTGTCAAGCCCATGAGCACCGAGGCGGCCTGCAACTTTGTGCTGGAGAACCACCCCACTCCCCTGGCCGAGTACATCTTCTCCGACAACAACAGCGAGATTGACTACATCCGAGACCGGGTCAATGCCGGAGGACTGGTCATCAACGACACTCTGATCCACGTGGGATGCGTGCAGGCTCCGTTTGGAGGAGTCGGAGACAGTGGAAACGGAGGATACCACGGAAAACACACGTTTGACCTGTTCAGCCACTCGCAGACGGTGCTCCGACAGCGGGGATGGGCCGAAATCTTCCAGAAGAAACGATACCCGCCCTACAACAAGAGCAACGAGAAGTTTGTGCGTCGAATGGTGGTTCCTGGCCCGGCCTTCCCCAGACACGGAGACGTGCGGGGATTCTGGTCCAGGCTTTTTAACTAGAGGGAGGCCTCCATGGGGGTTTGAGACCCCTGTATCCAATGACTTCGGTCATCTGCTTATTCAGCTTCTGGCTGATCTATGACTTGTGTCATAACTGTCCTCTGGACCTTCATTATTAGTATGAAATCGTGTATTTAATGTATTTTATTATCAGTGACTGGGGGAGGGTACAGTCCGGCTCACTATGTCTACTTGTATGAGTGTTGAAAGATGGAAACGAGTTTTGAGTGATGGAGAAATAGTTGAAATGAAATAAAATAAAAGATTGATACCCTCAATACCGCTTCATCACTGGCATGAAATTGTATGTTAGATCTATCTTGTGTATAGAAAAGTTGCCTTGGATGATTGACATCGTAATACCACTCTTCTCATATGATCTGAGAGTGTTATATGAACAATTCATAATAGAAGAAAACTGACTGAGGTGATTGTCAAAAAGAAAATTATAGTCATGGAAAGCATTATTTTGCCCACATTATGTTTATTCCATTTATTCCAGTTTATCTATGTGTAATCACTTCTGTCTCCACTCCACCACACGTGTTTCTTCCTCTAATATTACTCACCCCTCCCAACTAACCTACTTGACCTTCCACCCTCCTCCTCTCAACCAATCCCAAAGTCTAATAATACCATGACATGCATGTCCAACATATTGTTGATTCCTTAAGCCCATCTCCACAACCATGCCGAAAAACGCTCTGATTCGCTCGGCAAGACAAGTGGCGCTTGCCCGGCTGATTGCCTCGTCACGTGCGGCCCGTCTCGTGACCCACACGCCCCGCCTGGCCTCTGTGAGCCCCAGATCAAGCGTTTCTCCCTACTCCAGAAACTTTTCGTCTTCCCGAGCCCTGAGAAACGACTACGGTCTGGATACCGCTGAACGAAGCTTGAAAGAGAGCCTGGTGTCGTTCAACGGCGAGCCCGTGGACCGCAAAGTCGTGCGGGATCAATTGATGCAGCTCATCAGCGTGTCTCCACACCACGTGTTTCCCATCTCCGTGATTCCCGTCGTCAAAAGCGCCTACTACGAGCTGTTCCGAGAAAACGAACGGGTGCTTTCGCCCAGTGACACAAAGGCGCTGTTTGGAGCGGTCGCCGGAAACAACCCCGCAGACGTGCAAGACCTGCCGTTCGTGCTGGCTGTCTACCACCAGGCTGAACAGGCTGCAGAGACTGATCGAGACTCCAGAGACAACATTCTGCTTCTCGGCAAATACTTCCTGTTCCAGGACCGTCTGGACAACTTTTGGAAGCTGCTCGAGGCCCAGATCAAGACCCACAAGGATGTGGACGCTGGATTTGTCAAACAGCTGCTGCACATGATCTCCGTGGACCCCCATCTGACTCTGGGAAACGTGGCGCGAGTTTTGCAGCTGCGAACCGACAACCACGTCGAGTCGTCCAACGAGCTGCGAGAGGAGCTGGCCAAGACTCTCGAACAGCTCTACTACAAGGAGGGCCATGAGGGCTCCGATTTCTTCCTCTCGCTCGTCGAGAACCACATTCTCGACTCCAAGGACTTCACCCCCTCCGACAGTGTCGTTGCCATGATTCTCAACACCTGTGTCAACGAGGGCCGTGAAGATCTCGGTCGAAACGTGCTTGAGTCCGTTGTTTCTCGAGCCTCGGCCCTGGACGCAGGCGAAGAAGACCCCCAGAACTTTTGGGGCTTTTGGGCCTCGGTTGCCATGGACCTTCACGGCTCCAAGAACGACGTCAAGGCGTTTGTGTCCCGTCTGGAGGCTCTTCCCGACCGAACCAAGGCCACGTGGGACATTCTGATCCGATACGCCGTCTACAAGGCCGATTTGGCCGGTAGAACCGATCTGCTGCAGGTGCGAGCCCTCATTGCCGAAATGCAGAACGCAGGCTACGAGCCCGATGCCGAGACGTACTTTGACGCCTACAGATCGTCGTCCAACGCCATCAAGTCCGATGTGGTGCATCTCTTTGAGTCTGAACTGGACATTGAGAAAGACACGTCCATCTTCGCCATCATGATGGACAAGGCGCTCAAGAGCCACGACACGCTCGAGGCGCTGGCGATTTTCACCGAGTCGTTCGAGGAGGGAGCGCAGTGGGAAAACAAGCGTCTGCACATGGAGGCCATGACCGAGCTGCTGATCCAGTACGCTGGGCTCAATGACACGTCTGTGGCGGACATTCTGCAGCTGGTGCAGCGAATCGAGCCCATTTGTGCCAACGGCCGAATTCCCTATGCTGCCGAAACTGCCATTGCCAACAACGTGCTGGCTCGTCATAACGACACCGCCAACTTTTACACGTTCATGAACCGGCAGTACGGCAACACCGCCGAGAAGGTGACCAAGCTGGACCCCCAGATCCGGCCCAACACGTACCAGGTCATCCACGACTACATCTACAACTGCGAGTCTGAACGGGCCGATCTGGCGTGGGAAATGTACGGCCTTCTGCACAAGTTCTACATTGTGCCGTTTGCCGACTACTACAAGGCCATCAAGTTCTTTGCCCAGGACGTCAAGCGGCAGGACTACGCGCTGCTCACGTTCCAGCAGATCCGAAAGAACCACGATCTGCACGGCCAGCCTGCTGCCACGTCCGAAATGGTGGCGTTCCTGTTCCACGAGTTTTCCAAAACCAAGTACCGGCGGGGAATCAAGCGTCTGCACGAGGTGATTGCCCTGGAGACGTCGTTTGACGTGAACCGCGACGTGCTCAACGAGATGATGGCCGCCTACGTGTCTCTGAACGACCTCAACCGGGTGCAGGACTGCTGGGCCCAGCTGCAGCATCTGCCTCCGTCCATTGGCGCCAACAACCGGTCTGTGGACGTGCTGCTGTCGTACTTCAAAGACAACATCCACTACACGGAGCGCACGTGGCAGGGCATCCCCGAGTTTGGGCTGCTGCCTTCGGTCGAGAACTACGAGCAGTATCTCATCAACAACTGCCGAACAGGCAACTACAGACGGGCTCTGGAGATCACCAAAAACATGGAGCTTGAGAGCGGGCTGAAGCCGACGCCCCGAATCATCGCCGCGGTCTACAACTACACATTTACCGAGCAGCGAAAGCTGGAGGTCGAGCAGTGGGCCGAAAAGGCGCATCCGGAAATGTGGCTGGAGCTCAAGGAGGGTGACAAGCTCAAGAACCTGTGTCTGCCCGTCAACAGCGAGAACGACAATGTGTCCAGTCTGTTGAAACAGGCGTCTGCCGACATGGACGAGGAGCTGAGCGGCGGTATTGTCAAGGTCGAGAGTGTTTAAAAGGTACGCGAGTGCCACTTGTATATACGATAAAGATATTATTAGATAGAGGTGGGTGTTAGTGTAGGTATTAGTGTGAATGGTGATTGGTGAGGCATGAGTATTAGATTGGCTTGGAGATGCAAATTCGTCGTTAACATCGTCGACATGACGTCACATCTTCCCTTCACTTTCGACCACTATGGTATCTGCGCTGACTTTAGGAACGCTCAATCGAGGAAGCGACTCTTCTGCTTGAGGGTCGTAAAGAAGACCTCCCACACGACACTTGGAGGCTTTCAGACGACGAGATTGCATCAGAGGTCGCGCAGAAGCAAGCATGAGACCAAACGTGATCAGAAACGTCACCCAGACAACCACTGAAAGAGGCCAGAAGACCGTGAAGAGGTACATTTCCGTCCTAAAACAACGGGGGATGCTACCGGTAGGGGAATCGGTGCAATAGTTGACGGCTTCCACGATGGTCCAGATCCAGGCCACGGTCCACTGTGCAAGACTGACAAACTCGCAGATGAGAGAAACCAGACCGTTGGTCTTTTCGGGAGCTCTACAGGGCTCGATCAGGATATAAAAGTGCCAGATCACCGTCAGGACAAAGGGAACTGGGAAAAGCATCCATTGAGCGGTCAGAGCGTGGTATCTCCCTGTTTCTAGCGTATAAAATGCGAAAACAAGAGATACTAGAGACGTGACCCACGCAGCCGTGCAACAGGGAATTTGAATGGCACGGACAATGAGGATGGTTGTTTGTAGAGAGGGCATGTGAATGGTATCTGGATTCTACAGCAGGTCTTGGACGGTTTTTAAGCAGTCATGAGTAGCTACTTGTAGGAGAGTGGCTACATCTTGCTGTGTCTTACTGTAGCTAATCAATCCAAGAAGACAATGCGGCTAACAAGGGTCAACAAAGCACAAAGATCAGGGCTGTGTAGCAACTGAGTTACTGGGGATGTCTACTGAGTCCAGTTGGCATTGAGAGGTCAGAGCGGTGGATGTATTTCACGGTAATAGTGGAATTCATTCTAGTTGATTTTGACCCATTCATAACCACCTTTTATCATTCTCGCTTAATTGTAAGCCCTGCAGACAGAAGCTTGGCGTGTCGTATTTCTGCAATAGTTGAAAGGAATTGGAGGAAGTTGTTTTTTGAGAGTTTTATTGAGTCCTAGGATATCGATTTGGTTGGTTTTCTTTACTTTTCTTGACGTTCTTAGTCTGATGAGTTGTACTGTAGCTACCGGTATAGAGGTGTAGTTTTCCTTTGTAGAGAGACCTATAAGTACTTGTACCCCAGGTCTCAAGATCCTAAATATAGACAAGCAACGCCAAGACTCTTGGTTGAGTCCATCTACACATCCCGTCGGCTTATTGCTGGTGACTGTGATTAGGAGAGTACTCTACGGTACCGTCCGTATAGAGAATGGTTGTGCTGTATGGTATGGTGATGTGATTCATTCATTAAAGCTTCTAAGTCGTCTCTGTAACAATTCTTCATATCTCTTGAAAAGTATACTCTGGTCTGTCAAGTCCCCAAGTCTACCACACTCGTTGCAACCTCTCTTCACCCCACAGCCTCGTACTGCGTGTTTCAGATCAGCAGCTTTTCAGAAACGGATCAGGAAGCCAGAGTAAGCGAAAATGGTGTTCAGGTAAAGCCGCGTACTTGTAGGTGAAACAACTTGTAGATCTAATGTTTGAGTCCTTCAGCAGCCCTGTTCGTAGTGTCTTCAAGAGAAGATGGTGTATACAGAAAGATGAGATTGGTTTTCTGTACTAGAAGTAGTCAAAGACTCAGAGAAGCCATAAAGTGAACTCAGTTGAACTGAATATGGCTCAGAACTCCCTCATGACTTTCCCTTTGTCTCCAGTGTATCTATTTTTGACACTGTATACTCCTCAACTTTGCCGAGGTTCGTGATGAAGTGACTTACACCAAAAAAATGTACAGTATTGAATATATGATACGGGGAGTTCAATAAATTAATACTGTTGATCACCACTACAGTGTTTTGAAGTCTTGTTCTTAGTACTGTACTTGTAGGAGCAGTTCGTCAGCTTCATTCATTCTCTTCAGAGTACAATGAAGACAAGTTCAAAGTATGTATTAAGACGATTCCATGGGACATTTCACACTTCTTGATCTGATTCAGCTTCTTGGATATCGTGCAAGTACGGAGTACATTCTACATTCTACGGATACTGTATGTCTATGATGTCTTCCTAATGGGTCTGTTATGTTATCTTCTGTATGGTAGGAGTCATACAAACCAACAGCATGAACCAACAACAGTACTTGTACAAGTAAAACTACAAGTAATCATCTCAATGGCACTTGAGTATTGTACTCGTACTTGTAATTCACTATACTCTCTCTACACTCTCTCTTCTCATTAATACTCAATAGATAAATATACATAGTTGCTTTTGTTTTTCACTGCTTACCACTCCTGGGCAGTGACACCGGCGACAGACTTCTTGGCGCCCTTGACGGGGTTAATAATCAGAGAGTCGGTGTTGGACTCCAGGAAGGAGAACTTGTCCGATCGCTTGGCCTCGTAGGCCTTGATGAACTCCTCCTTCTGCATGGTCAGTCCGATATCGTCGAGACCGTTGACCAGGCAGTGCTTTCGGAACTCCTCGACCTCAAAGTGGTCCACCAGCACCTCGTCGCCGTGCAGAATCTTCTGGTTGGGCAGATCCACGGTCAGGTTGCCGCCCTTCTCGGCCACGGGCATGAGCTTGGTCTTGATCACCTCGTCGTCGACTCGGATGGGCAGCAGGCCGTTCTTGAACGAGTTGTTGTAGAAAATGTCTCCGAAGGAAGGAGCGATGATGCATCGGATGCCAAAGTCAGCCAGGGCCCAGGGGGCGTGTTCTCGAGAAGAACCGCAGCCAAAGTTGTCGCCAGAAACAACCAGAATGGAGGCCTTGTCCCAGGGAGCCACGTTGAGCATGAAGTCGGTCTTCTCCTGCTTGCCGTCGACCTCCTTGAACCGCCACTCGAAAAAGAGACCCGAAGACAGACCGGTTCGCTTGATGGTCTTGAGGAACTGCTTGGGGATGATGGCGTCGGTGTCCACGTTGGCCTTGGGCAGAGGAGCGGCAATGCCAGACACCTCCAGGAACTTGGGGATGCCGGTAGCCGACGAGGTGATGTTCTCCTCGGCCACAGCGTCGGTCTGCTCGTCAACAGGGTCGGCCTGGACGGTAGTAGCGGTCTTCATCTTCTTGACGGCGGGCTGCTTCTCCTCGTCGTACTTGGCCTCGGCCAGCTCCTCCTCCTCGCCAATGACAATCTTGGCCTCGTCCTTGGGCAGGTAGTCTCGCACGTCGGTCAGCTTGCCGGTGATGCCAGCCAGAGCAGCCATGGCGGGGGAAACCAGATGGGTTCGCGACAGAGCGCCCTGTCGGCCCTCAAAGTTTCGGTTGGAGGTGGAGGCGCATCGTTCTCGGGGGTTGAGAATGTCGGGGTTCATTCCGAGACACATGGAGCAGCCGGCCTCTCGCCACTCGAAACCAGCGGCCTCAAAGACCTTGTCCAGTCCCTCGGCCTCGGCCTTTCGCTTGACGAGACCGGAGCCAGGCACAACCATGGCTCGAACCACAGAGTCGGCCTTCTTCTTGCCTCGAACGATGGAAGCGGCAGCTCGCAGATCCTCGATTCGCGAGTTTGTGCACGAGCCAATGAAGACCTTGTCCACGGCAATCTCGTTCAGGGGAGTGTTGGCCTCCAGACCCATGTACTCGAGAGCCCGCTCGATGCCGGCCCGCTTGATGGGATCGGACTCCTTGGTAGGGTCAGGCACAGAGCCGGTGATGGGAAGAGCGTCCTGAGGAGAGGTTCCCCAGGTGACGGTGGGGATCACGTCCTCGCCCTTGATGTTCACGTCAATGTCGAACACGGCGTCCGCGTCCGAGTGCAGCGTCTTCCAGTACTTGACGGCCTTCTCCCACTCGGCGCCCTCGGGAGCCAGAGGTCGGCCTCGGATGTACCGGAAGGTGGTCTCGTCGGGGGCAATCATGCCGGCTCGAGCGCCGCCCTCAATCGCCATGTTGCACATGGACATTCGGGCCTCCATGGAGAGGTCTCGGATCGCCTCTCCGCAGAACTCAATGACGGCGCCGGTTCCTCCAGCAGTGCCGATCACGCCGATAATGTGCAGAATCAGGTCCTTGGAGGTGATGCCGGGCTGCAGCTTGCCGGACACGTTGATTCGCATGTTTTTCGACTTGGCCTGGATAATCGTCTGGGTGGCGAGAACGTGCTCGACCTCGGAAGTTCCGATTCCAAAAGCCAGAGCGCCAAAAGCGCCGTGGGTGGAAGTATGCGAGTCTCCGCAGACCACGGTGGTGCCGGGAAGAGTGAAGCCCTGCTCGGGACCGACCACGTGCACGATTCCCTGCCGCTTGTCGTCCATGCCGAAATATCGCACGCCAAAGTCCTTGACGTTCTGCTCCAGAGTGGTGCACTGCAGCCGCGAGTCGTCCTCCTTGATGAAGGTGCCGATCGACTTGAAGTCCTTTCGCGACGTTGTGGGGATGTTGTGGTCCACGGTGGCCAGAGTGCAGTCCTTTCGTCGGACCTGTCGGCCAGCGTTCTTCAGACCCTCAAAGGCCTGGGGAGAAGTGACCTCGTGGACCAGATGTCGGTCGATGAAAAGCAGATAGGTGCCATTGTCCTCGTGGACAACGTGGTCGGAAAAGACCTTGTCGTAGAGAGTTTGTCCCATGGTTGTTGTGATTTAGGTGGTTATGGATAATACGGCAGCTGGATCAAGCCTCTTTATACCTTTGACCTTCGATCGCCGCTATCGGCATGGCTCAGCCAATGGGAGAGGGGGTATTACCAGCGAAAGTGAATTTTGGAGGAAATAGGGTGCTAATTAGGGTTTAAGTGGTATCTTTGTGATCGCCTGATTGAGGCGAATTCAGTGGTGGGTTCCATTTGCGTTTTCATCCGTTGTATCTCTGGAAATATCGACTCTTCTCTTTTCCCTCTCCACCGCCGAAATCAACAAGGTTTGTCAGCTGGGTGACTCTTGCACAAGGTTTGGAAAATAAGCTCGCCGGTGTCGGCGTGTGGGGTATCCGAGAGGGGACGTTGGGGGGAATTAGACGAAATTTTGGGAAATATTGCAAATTAAAGGACATAGTGTTGTTCTCCAAGCTTTTCTGAGTCACGTGGAACTCTCCTTTTTCTTGTGGCATGTCTGTGGCGCTTTCTAGCGAGTTTCAGCGACCACGCAGCGGTTACGGGAGGTGTCATGGGGGAAAGTGGATTACTAAGCGAATAATCGTTGAAAGTGGGTTTTAGATATACCATTTTGATCGCCTTGTTTCGGTGGGCACAATGCAGCTTTCTGTTTATCTCTATCTCTATTGTATCACCCACTATCCACCCTTCTCAAGCCGCACACACCTGCGTCAACTAAGCAACCAGACATCTCGGGTGTGTTTTGTGTTTTATTATGACCGTGTGGATCGAAAGTGGAGGTAGAAAAGTGGATGGGCGTGTGCAAGTGGATGGGGCGTGTGCAAGTGCAAGTGACTCAATTCTTTGTCAACTGAGGTTGCTGTTGTTAGAAGGGGTAGACTAACTTGACAACCTTTAGAATAGAGTGAGTGATGACGTAATTACTTGTATAGACAGAAGTACTCTCTAAAGTGATTACTAAAGGGTAAATATGATAAAATGACAGTTTGGTAGAACTAAATCACCCATTCTGATGACCCCTATCGCCTCCTTTTCTCTCAAAAGTGACAGCAACCACCCAATACCGCAACCCTCCACTATGCCCCATTTCACTTAATTAACCTCACACTTCAAGCGATACCGCTGAGATATATCCACACCACAGGAAGTTCCTACAAGTGACTCAATGTGACTCAGTGATCGATGTGAGAGCAATATGTACTCATCTACAAAAGCCAACAAAAGTCAACCAAAGTCATCACACAATATTAACTCGTTTCATGTAACAATGTCTATCAATTCTCCTTTCTGCTACACTGCCAAGTGTGAAAAGTGTGGGGTAATAGCTTCACACAACGCTACTCTGGCACTATGTACTGTGGCATTAGCTACACTAATAACACACGGACTGTTCCATAACATGGCAAACGGTGTCCCCATTTCTCCTCACGTGACCTCGTATTTCTCTCGGCGCTTCCTCGGCTATTGAAAATACATGTCCCATGCATCCTCCGATGATCCCGGTATCGCTGGCGAAACTCACGTGCACTCGGAGCCGATATAGCAAGTGCAGTAGTGCGAAATAGAGTTACGCCGTTGAATAATGAGGTTTGAGGTGTGGGCCGAGAAGTGAGGGGATGAGGGTTGTGGGTATTTCAGGAGATAGCCAGCGTTCAGGGGATCAAACCCCTTTTCTCAGATTTCATTTCGAACAACTTTTGGCCGAGTTTGAGGCTTTGTCAAAACTTCCGTACAACCTTCCATGTTGAGAATCTGGAGGTTCTAGAACGTGTCTAGAAAGATGACATTATAGACGATGTAGACATGCCACTGATTAACCAAGTATACCATTGTGATCCCCTGACTCTGAGCAATCCAGCTACACCTCTAAATCCCCTTTTCGGCCACTTTCCACCCCTTCATCAAATCTCCGACCCCTATAGTATATGCAGTCCACTTTTGATCCCTATTCACTTTTATGAGGTCATTAAGACGAATGGATGGACTTGCCAAAACCGGAAAAAACAACAGAAACAACTCCAAATCAAGTCACGTGACTGAAACCTCTCCAGACACTCTTCAACCACCTCTTTTATCCCTTTCCACCACCTTGCACCTTCTGTTCTCTAGTTATTTGCTCATTGCTATTGTCTGTATGTAGTTCCAGAGACCCTTAAAACGGGCTAAAAAGGGACTAAAAACGCCCAAATTTTGACAGGCGCTAGAAGAGCCGCAAATAGATATATTCCGAGCTTCACGGACCTACCGCTCCTCTCCATCGCCCTCCAGAACGCTTCCCCCTAATCTCCGTGCTGCGTCACGTGGCACACTCCAGAACCTTCTACATGTTTCGGAAGCAACCGCCCCGATGTGGGGTTGGAGTGGTATTGGGGTGGTGGAGGGGCGGAAATGATCTGCAAACGCGCGATAGAGCCTCTTATATGTCGTATCTCGTTGCACAAAAACGCTCTTTGCATTTTGCCACTTTTTCCCGCCTTTTATCTCGCCACTCGGATCTCCCTCACATCTCTTATAAAAAGTCCCAACCCAACACATTTGCTTGTCAAGTAAAGCGCACGTTAAAACCTCCCAAAAAACACAAAAAAAACAAGGTTTGTATCTCGCCACCTCAAGTGACACTACACACCTCACATCTCACCCCAAGGCTCTTCTTCTTCCTACCCAACCCAACACACACATGAAAAGCCTCTTTGCAGGACTGAGGAGTGTGTCGCGGTCGCCGGCGCTGGCATCCAGTGCGTTTCTGCGGCCCCACGCCCTCCAAACCTCCCTCTCCAACCCCTACAACACCCTCAAACCTCTCTGTGTCTCCACCCGGTCCTTCAACTGGTCGTCGCTCAAGCCGGGCTTTCTGGCGGACTCGGTGCCCACCCACGTGCTCGCGGAGAAGGAGCAGGCCGCCAACCGCTCGCTCAACAACCCCCAGGCCCAGCAGGACTTCTACAAGGCGCTGATCAACACCAACTACCCCCATGTGGTGGTGCAGCGGTACGAGTCGCCCGGCGTGGCCCGAAACGCCGAATGTGACAAGATGTACGTCGCGGCCCTCAAGTCGCAGGGCCAGCACGACAAGGCCGAGAACATGGAACACCGTCTGCTGGGCGCCCACGCGTCGTCCAACGGCCAGAAGGGAACCCGATCCGACCCCGTCCACGTCATCCTCAAGGAAACCACCGCCTCCGCGGTGACCAAGTGGATCCGCTTCATCCTGCCCCTGGCCCTCATCGGCTACATGGTCTGGCAGAGCATGCAGCTGCTGTCGGAGTCGTCGCTGCTCAAGGGCGCCGGCACCTCCGGCTTCAACTCCAAGCTCATGGACCCCACCGACGGCTCCAAGTCCACCGTCAAGTTTTCGGACGTGCACGGCGTGGACGAGGCCCGAGGCGAGCTCGAGGAGATTGTCGACTTCCTGAAGGACCCCTCCAAGTTCACCGGGCTCGGCGGCAAGCTGCCCAAGGGCGTGCTGCTGACCGGCCCCCCCGGAACAGGTAAGACGCTGCTGGCCCGGGCCGTGGCCGGCGAGGCCGACGTGCCCTTCTACTTTGTTTCTGGATCCGAGTTTGACGAAATGTACGTGGGCGTTGGCGCCAAGCGAGTGCGAGAGCTGTTTGAAAAGGCCCGAGCCAAGGCGCCCGCCATCATCTTCATCGACGAGCTGGACGCCATCGGAGGCAAGCGAAACCCCAAGGACCACGCGTACTCCAAGCAGACGCTCAACCAGCTGCTGATTGAGCTCGACGGTTTCTCCCCTTCCACCGGTATTGTGATTATTGCTGCTACAAACTTCCCCCAGATGCTGGACAAGGCTCTGACGCGACCCGGTCGATTCGACAAGCTGGTCAACGTGGAGCTGCCCGACGTGCGGGGCCGAATCGCCATTCTCAAGCACCACATGAAGAAGGTCGAGGCTTCTCCCCTGGTGGACTGCTCCGTGCTGGCCCGAGGAACCTCCGGTTTCTCCGGTGCCGAGCTCATGAACCTGGTCAACCAGGCCGCCATCCAGGCCTCCAAGGAGAAGGCTCTGTCCGTGGACATGTCTCACTTCGAGTGGGCCAAGGACAAGATTCTCATGGGCGCTGCTCGATCGAAGATGGTGCTCACCGAGGAGTCGATCCGAAACACGGCCTATCACGAGGCTGGCCATGCGCTAATGGCACTCTACAGCCCCGCGGCTACGCCCATCTACAAGGCCACCATTCTGCCCCGAGGCCAGGCCCTGGGTCTTGTCCAGCAGCTTCCCGAGCTGGACAAGTACGACATGACCAAGCAGGAAATGTTTGCGCGTGTCGACGTGTGCATGGGAGGCAAGATTGCCGAGGAGCTGATCAACGGCGCGGAGAACGTGACCGGCGGCTGCTCGTCGGACCTCCGACAGGCCACGTCCATGGCCAAGCATATGGTGACGACGTACGGCATGTCCGACGCCGTGGGCCCCATGTCGTTTGGCGACGACCAGTGGTCGCAGCACCTGCAGCAGATGGCCGAGGGCGAGATCCAGAAGATTCTCTTCAACTCGGAAAAGCGGTCGCGCGAGCTGCTCACAGAAAAGCTGCCCGAATTGCATCGTCTGGCTCAGTCGCTGCTGGACTACGAGACCCTGACCGCCGAGGAAATCAAGCAGGTGGTCAAGGGCGAGAAGCTGCCCCGAGAAAAGGGCCTGTCGGTGACCGTGGTCAAGTCCAAGGACATCCGGGACAACCGGGGCTCTAAGAAGAGCAAGGACGACGACGAGGACAAGTTCGACGACGGCGTCCGAATAGGAGCCGGCGCCGCCAGTGCCAAGAAGTCGGCCTAAGCGGCTCAGCTGCAGAATATCGCATAGGAGGAGGTAGACGTTTTTATAGGAAGATGTATTGTAAATATTTCGAGCCCGGTCAAGAGCCGGGTCCCAACCGTACCAAGATGATTGTAGATATGAAGATATGAAATAGCGTAATGATACAATTGGATTAATTTGATGAATGTGGAGTGGTTGTAGAGATTGTATAGTTACTGTCTGGAGGGGGTTAATGAGCATGTTCCATCATACAGATCAGTCGAACAGTTAGTAAGAGTCCTCTTGTCTACACAGACACTTTACTCACACGACAACCAAGCAGATATATTATCAGAAGACTGACAAACTGTCCTGTTCTTCATACTTATTTCCTGTGTTTTAAGTGGATATTCTAGCTACTCAATGAATCTGTCTAGTATAGATATAGCTACTGTAGCATTCATTCTAAGACTGTCAACAAGATGATTAAATGCCTTTATCTCTGCTATACCATTAGCTATTTGAAATGCTTGAGCTGAAATAATAAGTCAGGCTCACTGCTTGTGGCAGTCTTGTACAAGTAACTAGTGTCAATGTAAGGTAGTGATGTTGACTCACCTCCTGTAGGTCACGGATACGTTAAAGACAACCATGAAGAGTTATTACAATGTAGCCTTCTTCTGGCACTTGGACCTACTACACACCATGCTGGTGATAACGGTTCATACTCCTGTCGCACCACTAGGCTTAACTACGTCACTGTTTTTTGTCATTCATAGCTACTGCACCAGGCATTGTCATTACATCTAACCCTTGAAGGCGTAGTCACCGGCAATCCATCGGTTGACCATGTCGAGAGAGGTCTCGGGCTGGTTGAAGGGCACCATGTGGCCGGCGTCAAAGACTCGCAGGTAGGTCAGCTTGCCGGCGTTCTTGACGGTGCCGGCGTGCACGGCCTTGGTCTTGCCGTGCTTGGTGGGCACCTGGGCGGTCCAGTTTCGGGTCTCGGCCAGGAAAAAGGACTCGGCGTCGGTCCAGTCCAGAGTGTCGGTCCAGGCCTGGTTGCCGAGCCAGTTGCAGATGAAGTCCTTGTCTCCGGCGTAGATGAGCACGGGGAGGCCGTCGTCGAGCAGATCGGCAATGTCGTAGTGGAAGGGTCGGTTGTGGTCGCCGTCAAAGACGAAGTCGATGCCCACGTCGTTCTTGCAGCCCTCAAACAGCTCCACCTCGGCGCCAATGGCCTCCAGAACGTGGGGCTGGTTCAGGTAGGCCGTGATCCAGTCCTCCTGCTCGTAGCACAGGTCCGAGTCGCCGCACTGCTCCCGGATGTCGTACACGTTTCGGCCCGTCTTCTGGTAGGCGCCCATGGTGACGGCGTTGCAGTAGAAGTTGGGGGCCACGCAGGCGATTCGGTTGTTGGTGGAGTAGCACAGATCGACGAGCCGCTGGCACTTGGGCACGTCTCGCTCCATCTTGTCGCACTCCTCGGGGGTGATGACCGCAGGGTAGCCTCCCTCGCCACAGGCCATGGGCTGGTAGTACTCGACCTGGGTTCGCTCGTCGGTGATGCCGTTGCCAATGAGAATCGACGTCAGGTTGTAGTTCTTGTCGGCGTGGCTCTGGATCTCGGTGGCAATCGCGGGGATGTAGTGGCCGGCGTACGACTCTCCGGCAATGTGGAAGTCCTGCTTGGCGTACTTGGGGAACTTGTCGAAGAAGAGCGACAGGAACTTGTGCACGTCCTCGGCGGCAGCTCGCGAGTTCTTGACCCGCTCGGACGAGTACGAGAAGCCCACGTTGACGGGCTGATCCAGGAAGATGACCGAGGCGTTCTGGTTCCAGGAGGAGGGGTTCCAGGTGAGAGTCAGGTCCTCGTTGATGGAAGAAGGACCCAGCTCGAAGAACTGGCCGGTCATGGAAGAGCAGCCGGGGCCACCGTTGAGCCACAGCAGAACGGGGTCGTTCTTGGGGTCGTTTCGAGACTCAAAGAACCAGTAGAAGAAGTGCTTGTCCTCCTCCTCAATGTCCACGTATCCAGAGTACTGCTGGACGTCGTCGAGACCGAGAGACGAGGGGTCGGCGACTCGAAGCACGTGACCAGGCGCGCTCTCCATGGTGTGCTTGGCAATCCACTTTGTGTTTCGGTTGGCTGCCACCTTCTTGGGCTCGAATCGGGTATCTTCCTGAAGATACTTTCTGAGTCCGCCAGGGAACTCGTGCTCAATCTGGGCCCACGACGCAAGAATCTCGGCGGAGATGTCCTGAACACGTGCTCCGGCAGCAGAAGCAATGTCTTTGAGAGCAGAAATAGTGGCAGGAGACATGGTCATGGCCTCCTCGACATCATGGAGAGAAGCTCCTCCCAGAGGGTTCTGTTTGAGAAGCGGGATTTCGGGAATGGTGAAGGCCGACGCCACGGACATGGCCATCGACACAGCGGCCATCGAGGCCACAGAGAAACGCATTTTGGGGATATACTTGTAGCTGGGTTCAAGGATAGACTCGGTTATATATCTTGGAGTCGCATGCATGTTTTAGTGCGCATGCATGGTTAGTGCAGGTTTTCGGAATCCGACAGTGCCGTGCATTTTTGACAAGAGTAATAGAGGGGATTGTGGTGGGCGTATGTGAGATCTGAGGGCAGAAATCGGACCAATGAGGGATGAGAATTTGATGTGTGTTTTCAGATTCTCACTAGCTCTATTTTTGACCGAGTAATACGGATCTCGTTTTACCATCTCAGATTGGCCAAATCAAGAACGAGAACTGTAACGGTTATGAAGGGCAGTTGAGGGGCTATAAAAAGCGCAATTGAGCAGGGAAAGAGATGGGGATTTGGTCACGTGATTATTGGAGGGCATTTAAAACGCTGGGTCTGGGTCACGTGACTATAGACTGCTTTTTGCGTACTATTCAAGGACATCTGTTTACCCATTTGGGTGGCGTAAGGTTTCACGATAAGATAAGCCTGTGAAAGTGACGGAACAGGGAGGTGAAAGTACTTGTAGACAGGTTATGATCTGAGGGGTATGAGGGGGTACAAGTACTTGAGAAAATCGGAGTGATTGTGTTGCTTGAGTGAAAACTGAATTTTGACATTTGGAGGTTTTGCCATGTGTTGTTGAAACAGGGGTTATACTTGTACAAGTACAAGGTAGATGGTCTACTTGTAAAGGTGTGTGATTATGAAAACAAATCAGTGAAAACCGGAAAAGAACAGATTTTGCGATTAAGAAGCTGAGAAATTACTGAGAGACGGGTACTTGTACAAGTATTGAGTGTCCCTTTCAGTTTTTGTCTCAGTTTAAAGGCTCCTACATTGTATAAGTACAAGTGCCCTAATATAAGATAACCAAACAAAATGATAGATATAACTACAAGTACAGTATGTACATGTACCAGTACTTCTGACACTTACATTATAGCTGCCTCTACCCGTGTATTCAATCATTTCGTTCTGTTTTCTACTAACCACGATTCATGATCTGGCTTCTTCAAGTTCTTGTACATACATCGTCATACTCCCTCTTCTTTCATGCATGTTCATTGTCTATATTGTACAGTCTCCACCTACTCATTTTCATCCAGAAGATAATTGTGAATAGGCAGTTCGATATCCTTCGCTAGTCTCTCAATCAACCCCCAGCCAGCATTGACCTTCCATTTGGTCCGCGAGTCTAGTGGGTCAGCAGATGTTCTCACCAGCAACTTGAGTGTCGTCAAAGTCGCAATCTGGCCGGGCAAATCGATATTCGACATACTTTGCACTCCAGCGGCTGTTCCAAACTGTTCTTCGGGCGAAATGGCATGCAAAATCGCCAACATTCGCTCGAGTTCGAACGGAGGAGCTTCCAGCATTCGGGGGTTCAAAGTCAGTCGTTTTCTTCGTCCCGTGTCTCGTCTTCCCTTTCGTCCGTCTTTTGCTTTCGAGAAGAACCGAATATCGAAGCGTTCAGGGTTATAGGAAGCCAGGTAGGCAGCCACAAGAATGTACTTTGAATGCAAGGGGAGATCGTAGGATCCAGTCAGGTCCTGTTCGTTGTTTCGTTTTCGTTTGAGCGCCTCTTCCACTCCAGGCTGGACCAGAGAATCAGCCACGGCGAACTCAGACGAGAAAATGTGCTGGCTCTGAATGTACAGTTTTGCCGTTTCTCTCATTCCTGTAGCTCCAGTAACCACAGGATCCACGTAAACAGGCCAGATTCGTCGTGCAATCTGCTTGTAGAGACGCACATCTGACGACGCGTAGGGCGATAGAGCGTCCACTAGCACCTGGCAATAGGAGCCCCAAAACTGCTTTGATAGAGCGTCAACATCTTCACCCTTGGCTGCTTCTTTCAGCAGGTCTTCAGGCAACCTGCACAGTTCGTGGTCTGACAGGATTTTCACCACTTCTTCCTTTGTGTACCGCGTGAATCTGACGTGGGGGATGCTAGAAGTGATCAGAGCTCGTGGCTCAAGGGTGGAGATTGTGAATATGAAGCACACGTTTCTGATACTCGTCATTTCGTTCAAGCGAGTGAAACAGTGGTAAATTTCACTGGGATTCTCATGCAGTTTGTCCAGCCCGTCCAGCACAATCACATGCGGCTCATTGAAGTCGTACTCGGTCCTGAAACGCTCCAAAAGCGCCATAAACGCCGTCACGTTCTCACAGATGATTTCAAAGTCCGAAGACAGACTCTTCCCACCATCCTCCACCACGGCTCGAAAAGTCCGCTGAAGCAGAATTCGGGTCGTCAGACACTGCTCGGCAAGAATAACCGAGTGATTGATCCCACTTTGCTTCAATAACTCCTTCAAAACAGTCGATTTGCCGGTAGACGGTTCTCCATGGACAAGTATCGACTGTGGCATTTCCTGTGCATTTTCCGACAAGAGGACGCTCAGCAGCTTGATCTGCGTGTCTCTGCACGTGACCACCTCCTTGGTCGCTTCGCTCACGTGTTTAGAGAGCATTTTGGAGAGTGTCGAGTGGTGATGATGATCCAGAGTGTTTGTTCACCACTTGCATACAATCAAAGTTTCGACGTCGGAAGTTTGATCTGAAATATGAGCAGTCAGATGAAGTGATTAGGTGAAAAAATATAGCTGTATTAATGATGATAATGAGTTTATTGGGAATCGAACTTGAAGCTGCTGGTAAATTGTGTTCCATAAAGACGTTTTTGGTTCATTTATTCCTCGTTTTATTCCTTCTTTTTTTCTTTTGATTACATAATCACTTGAGATGCCTACATCCTTCCTATCAATGACGTAATCCCATTACCAATTAATGCAATAGAAAGAATAACTCGGAACAGATGCTATCGTTTCGATTTGGTGTCTCTATCTGTTGTACAGTATGTACTGGCTCAGATACAATAAGTAGGTCTATCACTACAGTCTCAACTACAACAGGTTAGGAGTATAGATGATGAATGAGTGCTGAAACCGAACAGCAAATTTGTCATTTCAGATTTCAACAAATGCTTCTTTCATTTCAGATTCTCTCTCCACCATTATCATTGGTCCACTACAAGTAGCTACTTACAAGTTGTACAACTCACTCCTACCAATCTCACTTTATGCACCTGCATGAGATGCATATCTAGGAATAAATTGTGAATCAATATCTACCATCTTCTCCAAACATGTTAACCGAGGACCAGAAGGAGCACCAGCGCCAAAAAGCGCTCAAAAAGTTCGAGGAGGCCAAGAAACGCATGGCCGAGAAAAGAAAAGCCACAGATGTGCGAGATGCCTCGGCCAAGAGACAAAACAGAGCCATGGGCGCGCCACCCATCACCAGAGCGAGCTACATTGAATACGATCTGGCAAACATGAAAGATACCCAAGGTGGTTACCTGGACGACGAAGAGGAGGAGGACGTGGAGGAGTGGAAACGGAGACAAGCACAGACCTACGAGCCGGGCCCCATGTCTATTATTCCGTCTGAAAACCCTAGATGTGTGGAGTGCAGAAGTTTCGATATCGATCCTCAGTTCCAGGCCGTGTTCAAGATCCTGGTGTGCAGAGCGTGCAAGAAGAAGCTGCCTGAAAAGTACTCGTTGCTGACGAAAACAGAGGTCAAGAACGATTATCTTTTGACCGAACCTGAGCTGAGAGATACAGAGCTGATTCCGCATCTAGAAAAGCCAAACCCGCACAAGAAGACCTACAATAACATGATGCTGTATGTTCGGCAGCAGGTGGAGGAGTTCTCCATCAAAAAATGGGGCTCTTTGGACGAGCTGGATGCGGAATATGAAAGAAGAGTGGAAATGAAGAAACAGAGGAAGGATAAAAAGTACCTCGATAAACTGAAGGAAATGAGAAAGAAAACTCGAGCTGAAAACTGGACAAAAACGTCAGCAAGAGACGTGCATATTCACGATTGGTCAGGAGATCTCGGCGACGATCCAGATCATATTAAACGAAGATGTCAGACCTGTGGAATGGAAACTGAAGAGTTGAAGATGTGAGAGGGAGAAGACGAGAAGACTAACATGAAAAACATTGTACATAAGCTAATGATGGAATGAGACGATGCGAAGTTGTCTGGCGACTTCAGTGTATCCTTTTATTGATTTAATTGATTTTTCTAACTTTTGAAATCTGTATGTTTTTTAGATGAGATAAGAGAGAAAAACTCACATAAAGAGAAGTCTAGAATATCTTGAAACGATGGTACAATCCTTTTCAACTGCTTTACACCCATATTCATTGTTTTCAAGACTTCCATTGTGTTTTCAAGTCATATCTCGAGATGTCTGAAAAGTTCAAAATGTCATATACGAGAGTGGAACAGCTATATATAACAATATAAATAACATAATAATGACAATGAAGGGCCACAAATCTCACTAGAGCTCTTTTTAGGCCAAAATTCGCCGATTTTTTTGCATCTTTTCACGTTTATATAGACCCAACACCTCCCGAAAACTCATCCCTAGAGGACGTGGCGTAATGGTAGCGCATTGGATTTCGGTTCTGTGTAGAACGACGTCCTCCAAAGGCTGCGGGTTCGAGTCCTGTCGTCCTCTTTTTTGCCCTCCCTGGGTTCTTTTGAAATTTTTGGTGGGTATTCCTGAGCGTGAAGGATGTGCTTATGTAATACAACAAAATGGTAACTATAAAGTTGAGAAATACTTAGAATGTTGTTGAAAAAGTGATGTAAGAAAAGTGCATTGTGAAACACAAAAAGCACAAGCAAACCTGATCATATACAACAAAGATAGCAACTCCGTCGTTATACATCCCATCTAACATTGAACAACTTAATAAAACACTTCACCAAGTCCCTCATCTCTCCAATCACACAACACGTCTCAACTACACCACGTCATCACCATCGTCCTTCTCCTCCTCATGTCAATATCAGTTTTAATTATATGCGCGTCGATTACTCGTCATCCTCGTCATCGTCGCCAGCGGCCTCGATGTACTTGTATCGGATATCCTTCCATTGTTTCTGGGTTAGTGATTGAACATATGTTGGTGTTGTTGTGAAGAGGCAGACTACTATAGAAGTTTGTCTCCTCCCGATCACTCTGGCAATGTCGTGAGACGCTTTTGTCATCACACATGGCTTCTCCTCCTCAATCCCTCCCTCTCAATACTCACGCCAGCGTTGAGTCTGTCCCAAAGGTTGTCGATGGCAGTCTCAAAGGTCATGTCAAAGACAAAAGCGGAAGCGAAGATGGTGGCAACGAAGGCCGAGTTTCGCTTCACGAAAACGTTGTAGAAAGTGGTAGCCCAGGCCTGAGTTAGTATGTTGTTACTGATATGGTCTTGTGAGCAAGTGGGTGTGATACTGGATGACACTGGGTGTTGGTACAGAATGCCACGTGCTGGCTGAATCAAACAATCAGCACGCCAATTCAGCGGTGTTCTCCTTCTCTTCTGTTTCTTCCGATTGTGTCGTTTGTCGATGTGTCGTTTGTCGATGTTTTCACCTCCTGATGTCGTGCGTCTTGTCGTGCCAAAATTCGTCCCTGTTGCGGCCCTCAATCACCGATTTTTTCACGTGATCTGCTCTGATACCCATCCAGATCCTTGCCCCAATCTCCTCCGTGCTCGCACACGCCGCGACAGCGCTTTTCTTCGACTCACCATTTTGATGCTGTGTAATATCTCTCAGTGAGAACGTGTGAGATGAGAGCTGCAAAGCTTCTTGGGGATCCTAAAGGACAGTCAGTGATTGGCTGGTGGTTCGGAACCTTATTTGTGAGGGCCAGTAGAAGGACGTTTATTTGAGTAAGCCGGTGGGACGATGATTAGGGTTAGGGCGTGCAAAGGAATGAACAGAAAAAAAATAAGGTTATACCACTGGGTTCGATTTGCGTTTGTGTTTCTTAAAGGTGGTAATTATGGTAATTATGTGACCAACTCTTCTATTCAATCCCTTCCACCACCACACATGTCTCTAACTGGAGCGTATGACAAGGACGGCGAGAGGGTCGTTGGAGGAACGCTCAGATCGGATGGAAGTGTCAGACCCATTGCCAAGGTGCGACCGGGATACATTGCCAAAGAAGATGTTCCAAAGTACAAGCCTCGAGCAGCCCGAGAACGAGATGCCAAGCTCGGAATCGCGTCTTCAGCGAGTCCAGTGACCAAAGTGGACACAAACGCGGGTCACGATGCGGCTGACGACAACAAGTCGGCTATCAAGGCTCGAATTCAGGCCATGAAGGCGGAATTTGAGCGGAAGAAGGCCGAGAAGGCTCAGAAGGAGACCAAGGGAAAAGAAGAGATTGCTGAGACACAAACAGGAGATGAGGGTGAGGAGTCCGAGGAGGAGTCGCTGGAAATCCCGCAGGATAGGGAAATTGGCAACCTCATTGCACATATTGGAGATTTGACTGTTAGCAGAGTGGTAGAGAATGAGGAGGAGGTGGTGCCGAAGAAGTTGGAGTCGAGACACAAGAGGGTTGAGAAGGAGGTAGAGATTACCGAGAGAAAGGAGACAGATATTACCGAGTCTAAGCCGTCTCCAGGTCAATCTAAACCAGCTACAATCACACCTAAAGCTCCTCTGAGATCTCGACATGCTAAACCAAAGGAGTCTGATAAAGAGACCGAAGAGCCACCCAAAGAGACATCCAAAGAGCCAGCTGAAAAACCCTCTGGATATGTTCCTCCGCATAAACGAAAGTAATCGCATATACGTGTTAATTTATTTATTCGCTAGACTGAGCTACTTGTACATATTTTATGCTGAAATATTTCAATTTAATTTAATTATTTATTCGACACATCATATTTAGTCTGCATTGTCAAACTCAATCAGTTGACCATCTTCAGACCATCAACATGAAATGTACACTCCTTATGGCACGCCAGTGAAGGACCGCAAGTCGAAAAACGGACAAAGAGACGACTTTGTGTACGATAAAAACGGACTCAGAAGGCTCCACGGAGCTTTTGAGGGAGGCTGGTCGGCGGGATACTACAACACCGTGGGATCCAAGGAGGGATGGACTCCTAGACAATGGAGTAGCAGTAAAAAAGACAGCCAAAGAGCCACAAACACAATCGAGGACTACATTGACGACGAGGATGACCACCACAAAGATACCCGGCCTGAAATCGTCAATGTAGGTCCTGAGATCCTGGCCAAATGGGGCGAAGGAGGTAGAGGAGAGACAGTCGCGTTTGAAGTTCTTCCAGAGACCCAGAAAGTGTACCAGGGGTCAGCGGGTCTTGGATATGACTCTAGGTTGACTGAGAAGGACTTGGAACCTGTCAAAAGTGCCTCTAAACGCTTGACTATGGGTTCTGTTATGAGCTCAACCAAGACTGCTTCTATCAGTTCTGTTACTCCAGGATCCGGTAAAAAGCGACCGTTATTGCTTGAAGATGAAGACGACGAAGAGCTGTATCCCGTGACCAAATCGCTTCCGAAATTGAGAAAGGAGAAGGACGAAGAGACGACTTTCAAGTCAAAGAGTTTGGTGAAACACAAGTTTCTGACAGCCAAGCAGAGAAAGGAGGTTTCTGGGAGGTCCTTGGCCGTGGTTGAGGGTTCTTCTGAGTCTACTCAAAAATATGGCAGATCTTTCAGAGCACCATCTACTGCTACTTGTTCAGATGGAAAACTACCTCTTGCTGGATTCATCTTGGTGCACTTTGCTAACCCGATTTTGAAAAAGTACGGACTCGAATCTACGCCTGTGACCGAGCAAACTCTTCAGAACCAGGTTCAGAGCCAAGTTGACTCGTTTTTGGACTCCCTGCAACTTTCTCTGACGTCGACTGTGAATCCCTACAAGTCGAAACTCGATAGCAAGTTCCAGTTGGCTGGAAGCGCTGTTGAAGGGCCGAAAGAGAACAGCGCAAGGACCGTGGTGGAGGAATGGGTGCCTTCAAAGCTGCTTTGTAAGCGAATGGGCGTGAGGTACGATAAGGTGAGAGAGGAGGATGTCGAGCAGGAAGTGAAACATAGAGGCGGGTTTGGAAAGGAAAAAGTGGAGAAGATGAGGGCTTTTTTTGGGTGAGAAGAAGAAGGTCACTAGGTGGCAGTATTTATAGCTAATGATACAAGCACGACTTCAGGTTCTGTAGTAGACCAAACTAAAACTGATTCACTATGTGTCATATGATGATCGAACTACCGGTGTATGTATTTTACACGCCTCATCTCAAGTCATAAATAAGTTACTATACAGATGTGCTCTGACTAATTGAGCATTGTGTGTGTTTTATGTCCCACTAATAAGCGGAACCAGGGAACATGACTGCTTTCAGGTTGTTCAAAAAGCCCTTATCGTAGATATTGACAATGGGTTTATGGTCCTCCAACAACACCAGCGCCAAATCATTCTGGGCAATGTAGGCCTTTTCATCCTCGGTCAAGGTCCGGTTAGGACGACCCTCCTCGTCTTTTTGCAGCATGATGCTTCTGTCCAGTTTGAAACCCGGTCTTTGGAACATCCACACTCCTCCCTCTGAAATGGCAGCGTGGATATCGCCCCACTTGTCGGTTTCGTTAGTGGTGGCTCCCAGGTAGATGTAGTAGAAATGCATAGCAGTGAAAGCACAAGCCAGGGCTCCAGTGGACACAGAAAGCAGGAAAATGATGCCCACTCTCTTGTTTTCGTTAATGATCATCACCTGCCACCACTGCGAAATGATGCTCGGCAGAGGTTCGGGGTGGTTCTCGTACTCTTTGGCGACCATGACGATCATTTTGAGACCCGCCAGAAGCGCTCCCCAACACAGAGTCCACACATTGCCTAGCAGGAAGAACAGAAACCACCGGTAGTTGTACAGACCCACGGTGTTGTTGATCCAGAGACAATAGTGGTCGAATTTCGCGACGCACTTGTTGGTGAACCGGTCGTGCTTCGATCTCGCCGGTTTCGTGAACTTGCACGTGCTACATTCCGTGTCTTCCAGAAACATGAGATTGTCATATTTGAACTGGTTGAGAATCGCCGCGTGGTTTTGTTTGGTGATTTTGCCGGGGTCCGAAAACGTGGCCAGCACAAACGACACCACCAGGATCGTGTACGCCACAGGAGCCAACCACGCGTAGTACCAGTGGTTTTCGGCAATGAAGGGATGCAGATCTTCATAGTACGCGGAAAACATGTACGTGGTGAAGGCGCAGTAGAGAATGGGCACGGACCAGGGCGCTGCCGGGGCAACCACCTGGCCGCAAAAGTCGGACACCACCGAGATTTTGCCGCCACAGTACTTTGAGTCCCAGCTTCGAATCGCGGCCGGACGGCTACTGAGCCATTTTCGGAACCTCCACACCGCCGTGCCCTCGAATTGCGGCAGAGCGCCAAACAGGAACACAAACGTGAACACGGAGATGAAGAGGATCGACAGCAGGTAGATTTTCAGCCACATGTTGTTGTGTCGGAGAGTGGTTTGGTGTTGTGCATCGGATCGTGCAGATGAACTATGCACAGTCATGTGACTACTCGTACTGTAGAAGGGAGTGTTGTGTTTAAGTATGATGGTTGAGAATGGGTACAAACTTTGTTGACGAATATGGGAGACCGTGGAATCAGTAATAAGAGGGGAATTTTCATCGGAGTTGTGCTGAAGGAATGGTGGGAACGAGATTTACACTGTGGTATAGTTGAATTATCATTTTCTTGTATAAATCTCAAGTTTGAAGGTGTTGTTTAGAACATATCTGTAAAGAGTGTCTTGAATCATAGAAGGACTTTGAAGACACATATAATGAAATTCTGTATGTGAACAAGAGCAGAAAAAGACATTATTGAGCAGCTGCGGAACCGGAGATTCCAATGCTTTTCTCCCCATCTTCTCAGCTCACCTCTATCACTCTCAACTCAGCATCCGAAGGCTCAGAGATTGCGACCTTTTCATTACGACTCAAAAGAGCCATATTCCGAAGTAAAAAGCCACATCCGACCCTTCCGACCCTTCCGACGCCGTTAAAACCGCCTCCTTGAATTTGCTTTTGCCATATCTTCTGTGCATATCGAGCGCTTACAACCGAGGTAGAATGGGGGAGGAATGTCTGTATAAGATGACTAATAAGAGAGATATAAGCACGAAAATTTGTCAGATGACACTTTACAGCTCAACGAATACACCCATCTCATCTTCTTCGTTGTAGCCACCCATATTTCCCTTTACTTTGACATCCCTGTTTCTCCGTGTTTCACCGTTGTGAGCTTATCAAGACTACTATACAAGACACAAGATAGCTTCTAGAAATCGCTAGAAACGAGATATAGAGACGAGAATTGCACCAGGAGACTAGTGTCGGCTCCAGCTACACACCCACACAATTTTCGTCTCAATCCAAGGTCTCCCCCCCAACCACCTCCTATTCCCTCTATCTCCGAACCATCCCGTTTTCGATGCGTCTTCTCCTTTAGGCCGTCCCAAAAAGTCCAGTTGCTCTAGCTCGCTTTCTGAAATACCACTTTAGTTGGCGCTTGGCAATACGTGTCCTTAGCTGCTGGTTCGAGTCCTTCAGACCGCCAAAAGAAGCCAACAAATCGCCTCGGTTTTTCATTATCCGTTCTTGGCATGTCAGTTATATATAGCTCATACTTTAGACAGGGATGAAGAGAAGCAGCCGAGGGGAGAGGAAAAGAGCTCCAAAAAGACGACATTTTTGTATGACACGCACAAGAGATATATATACCATTGGAATCAGCAAGCTCTTGCGAATCGATTGGTATACTTTTCTCGTCACGTTGCCATACAAAAATCGTCGTAATAATGGCTGTCTCCTTTCTCCCCATTGAAAAATAGAGTGCTGTCATAGTAAGAGATAGAGAGAATAGGAGGTGGAAAAAGTGGTGATATAACCGCTTTTGAGCCGCAAAAAAACCACCATACACTCAATGACAGATATAGAGCTGGTTTCTGACCTCTCAAGTCACCCCCACATACTTTTACCCCCACACATCTCAACACTTATCTTCGTTGCCTGATAATATGTTACAGCGAGTCTATATGGACAACACAACAGTGGGGAGTGTATGTACGAGGATAGAGAAAGACTGTAGTCAGTGATGTTAGTAGATTGAGAGGGTAGTAAGCCAACCACAAGTATATATATATACAACACTTGCACTGTACTCATCACGTGACCCTTCTCTATACCACACATCCTCACTCTGCGCTATTACATGCATACTCCCAATCTATCGTGCATGACCTCGACTTGTACTCGTACCTCGTACATCCACATCCCACACAGCTCTCCACTCCACAACTACACAACGGTGCCATGTCGTTTCTCACGTCGCTGAAAAACAAGGCGCTGGAGCTGTTTGAGCCGGAAAACTCGTCGGGCGTCATCCAGACCGCCGCAGATACAGCGCAGTTTTCCGACTACAAGCGAAGACTCAACAAGGACGAAAAGTTCCGGGTCCAGTTTGGTCTGCCGGACTCACAGAAGCTGCTGGCAGATATCAGCGTGGAGGTGGCGCTGCAGAACGCCGAGAACCCGCCGGTCAACCCCGGTCAGGCCGCCAGATCCGAGTCGCTCATCGAGTTCTCCAACGTCATCTACCAGGGCAAGCTGTATCTCAGCGACTCGTTTCTGTGTTTCACAGCCACAGACCCACGTCAATGCTCCTTTGCGCTGCCGCTGCTGACCGTCAAGCGGGTCGAGCGACTGCCCCTGAAGTCGTACCTCTTTGCGCTGTCGATCAAGACGTACAATGGCCTCACGCTCGTGATCCAGTTCATCGGCATCAAGTCCGCGTGTGACCGCTTCTCACTCGCCCTCAAGGCCCAATTGGGCAAGAACCTGGCCCAGATCAAGTCCCTGAAGCCGTTCCTCGCCACCCTGTACTCCGAGTACCTCCTGAACGTCATCTCGTCGGGCCAAAAGGGAGACGCCCCTCCCCCGCCCCTCGGAGGCCTGGGACAGATCTTCCGGTACCCCGGAGACGCCAAGAAGCTGCGGGACAAGTCCAAAATGCGGCTGTGGCTCGAGTACTTCCAGACGCACGGCCGAAACCTGACCCTCGTGCGTCAGCAGACCTTCTACAAGCTCATCCGAGTCGGTCTGCCCAACCGGCTGCGAGGCGAGATCTGGGAACTCACCTCCGGCTCTCTGTACCTCCGGCTGGCCCACCAGTCCATGTACAAGGACCTGCTGGAAGAGTACGAGGGCAAGACCTCCCAGGCGACAGAAGAGATTGAAAAGGATCTCAACCGATCGCTGCCAGAGTACTCGGCCTACCAGGACGAAGAGGGTATCGCACGTCTGCGAAGAGTGCTGACAGTCTACTCGTGGAAAAACCCCGACGTGGGATACTGCCAGGCCATGAACATTGTCATTGCCGCCTTTCTCATCTACATGTCCGAGGAGCAGGCGTTTTGGTGCCTCAACGTGCTCTGCGACAAGATGCTGCCCGGCTACTACTCCAAGAGCATGTACGGCACGCTGCTTGACCAGAAGGTGTTTGAGTCGCTGGTGGAGAAGACCATGCCGCTGCTTTGGGACCATCTGCAGCGATGCGACGTCCAGCTGTCGGTCGTCTCGCTGCCCTGGTTCCTCTCCATCTTCATCAACTCCATGCCCCTGGTGTTTGCATTCCGAATCATTGACGTCTTCTTCCTGGAGGGCCCCAAGCTGCTGTTCCAGGTCGCCCTTGCTATTCTGCGAATCAACGGCGAGCGGCTTCTTGAGGCCGACGACGATGGACTCATGATCGGCATCATCAAGGAGTACTTCCTCACCCTGGACCAGTCGGCCCACCCCACCTCCAAGAACGAGAAGCTGCGATCGATCACAAAGTTCCAGGAACTCATGGTGGTCGCCATGAAGGAGTTCAGCGTGATCACCGAGCCGCTCATCACAGAACAGCGAGCCAAGTACCAGGACCGAGTGCTGGAGGACATTGAGATCTTTGCCAAGCGAACGTCGATTCGAAACCTGCACAAGACTAAGAACCTGTCCCAGGACGACCTCTCTGTTCTGTACGACCGATACCACACATACCGAGAAATGAACCTGGAAAACTACCAGAACTTCCTCTCGTCGGTCGTGTGCTGGACCGAGCCCCAGGAGCTGTCTGTCGACGGTACTCCCGACTTTTTGCGACGTCTGTACACCCGATGGGACGCTGACATGAAGGGCACTCTGTCTCTGCAGAATGTCGTCACCGGCATTGATGCTCTGAAACAGTCGGACCTTATGGGCCTGATGACCTACTTCTTTGAGCTCTACGACGATGACGGAGACGGTCAGATTGACCGAGAGGGCATTCTCAGCATGTCCGAGGGTCTGCTTTTCCTGACCAAGGCATGGAGAGAAGGAACCGTGTACACCGACGGAGCTCCTATTCTCGACCAGATTTCGCTGGTGGAGCTGGACCGACGAGAAGCCGAGCGTCAGGAGCTGTTGCAGCAGGAGGAGCTGAGGCTGGCCGAGGAAATGGAGGCCCTGCGTCTCGAGGCCGAGCAGCAGAAGGCCGCCGAGGAAAACACCTCGGAAGCCATCTTCGAGAACCCCGACACCGACGAAGATGACGCCAAGAGCACCAAGTCCGCCAAGTCGGCCAAGAGCGTCTCCTCGCGGTCCATCAAGTCCACCATTGGCTCTATTGGAGCTGCTGGAGGCGCTGTGGGTGGTGCTGCCATGGGAGCCGTTCGAGGAGCGGTCAGACGAAAGTCCTTCAAGGATATCGGCGACCCCATCCAGGAGCGACAAAAGGTGGCCCATGAGCAGAACGTCCGGTACCTGTCTGCGGTGTCTGCATTCATCCAGCGTGCGTTTGAGTACGCCAACGAGGCCCAGAAGGAGGAGGCCGAAAAGGAGGCGTCTGAGAAGAAGGACAAGGGCCTGGTATCGCCAGAAGACTCCGTGGAGGCCCACAACGCCGCTCTGGACCCCAGCAAACCTCTCTACATTGACCTGCCCACTTTCCGAATGGTGGTTCTGGCCGATGAGACTCTGGAGACTCTGTTTGCCGTGTCGCTGCCCCAGTCTGTCATTCTGCGACAGTCTGACGCCGACAGACACAAGCGAGCTTCTCTCCGAGACGTGTTTGACGGTCTGGTTGCGGACGGAATGCGGGTGGCCGGCGAGGTGCGAAAGCGAATCGACATTGACAAGAGTGTCAACGATTCCGAGGATATCGGCGAGGTGGTGAGTGGCAAGGATCGAGACGTGCTTGACGAGGCCATTTAAGGAGGACGAAACAGCTGGTGGTTCACACCAAATTGTAGAGATGATTAATGTAATGTTTATGAGTGAGTTGGTGTGTAGTATTACTATAAGATGATTATTACTTTCACTGTATTATTCTCTGTCTACTTCTTCTGCAGCACATGCATATATGACGCCTGATAATGCATAACGATCATCTTCATTGTACTGTAACAAACTCAAGTGGAAACCACAGTTCGAGCTTCTAATGCTAGGTGGCTCAGCATTCCGCTCTGAACCATGCAATCCTTCTTTCATATCACTTGGAATCTTCCGTTTCGCCCAAAATCTTGATAATGTCGCCCTTTTCAAAACTTCTATGACACCACGGACATCTTTCTGTCGCTCCATAGGCGAGTTTTGCACACTCGTGGGAGCCTCCATCTGTTGAATTGTCGACGTATCTGAAAATGACAAAGTCCGGATTGCGCAATTTGCCATGTTCAAGCACTATTTCTTTCAGAAGATCGCCGTTTTCCACGTCGTCGTCTCTCCATGCATCAAACGTCCATCTTCGAACACTCTCAGATATCTCTTCAATGGTGCTTCTTGAGTCTGAGCGGATCTCCCATGATGCAGAATGGTCGTGTTTGTACGATGGCAGAGTGTTTGGATTCTTTTTCGCACTTTGGGGAATAACTTCTCTGTAGAAATGCAGCAAGGCCTCCAGTCTTGCTCTACTGAGTGTTTTGGAAGACGAAAAGGTGGCATGGTTGGCAGAATTCCCAGGTCCCAGAAACACGGCAGTTCCCAGCAGTCCCAGTTCAGGTCCCTGACACGCAGTAATGTACACCAAGTCTCGTTCGTATCCAATTTCGTCATAATCCACCAACCGAGACCCTGGAACAGCGTTGTTTTGTCTCATGAGCTGAACCGCGTCTTCCAGCCGTGCACATCGGTCTCTTCCAGGCTGCGAGTAGCCCGTCACCTGGTTTTCGGCGTCTTCCCAGTTGAAGAAAATGCCCCTTCTTCGGCCACTGTAGACGGCGTAGTAGGGCATGGCGAGAAAAGTGAAGACCAGCGTACAGTACTGTAGCAGTCACATGAGACCAGACTATATTCGAAACGGGCCAATGAGGTCTAGAATGCGGTTAGCCGAACACCGAGCTATAGTCGTTAGTGGAAGTTAATGTATTGGAGGATATTAGTTGAGCTAACGAGACGAAACACTCTTCTAGTTAAGAAGATAGTTGAGCTAGCAAGAGAGTATATAGCGACTCACAAAGTAGTTACTGTACCGACAGACTGTAATAAAGCAGATGATCTTAAAGGGCGCCTTAAAAGACTCCACAAAAACTGCACCTCAATTGAATATTTGATCGATGTATTGTACTTGTACTTTACTATGGAGGACTGCAACTTCAACAGCTTCACTTCCACTTTTATCATATTAACACTCATTATTACTCTGCTATATACTTATTACTTCATATCTGTCTAGCACATATTCCATCTGCCTAGCACTGACCAACGTCCTTCTCGTACTCGGACCACTCTTTCCAGGAGCCCAGGTAGATGCCCCGGTTTTCGTAGCCACAGTGCTCGCCCTGCTGCTCCGCGGTTCGAGCCCGCACTCCGGTCTGGCAGTAAAAGACAATGTGCATTTCCTGGCTGGGTTTAGGGAAGCCCATGGCCTCTTCAAACTCCTCGGGGGTCTTGCACAGCGCAAACGACTGCGCCTTCAGAGGCATGTTGTGGGCTCCCGGAATGTATCCGTTGGCGTACTCGTTGGCTTCTCGCACGTCAATGAGAATGGTATTGGGGTCAGCAGTGCCATCGACCAGCGACTCGGACAGTTTCTTGATATCAAAGTACGAGTACTCGGTGGCAGTAGAAGCTCCAGCCAGAGAGAAGGAGGCCAGAGCAGTGAAGATGGTGCTGAGTTTCATGGTGGTGGAACACAAAGGTGATCTTAAGGGAAGGTGTTTGATGGAACAAGAAAGTGAGCTACACCAACCCTTATATCTACAGTGATAGGAGACTGCACAGGAGACTGCACAAAACAAGTTTTAAAGTGTGGGGTGATAAGAGTGATGCGATGAGTATGAGAAAGGGAAAAGTCATGTAGAATGACGAAAAAGGCAGCTAGAAGCATGAGAAAAACGGGAAAGACACCTTGACGACGGCTATAACTCAGGTGACTTACAAGCCGTTGAACATCTCCTCTCAATTCTCACCAGAGAGACACTTCCGACGTTTCAAGAGCAAGTATGCAGGTCCAAAGCCTAAGCCTAGTTCGGTGGCAAAGGTGGCTAGAGCGTGGCTGTGCAGATCTGAGGAGTGTAGCAATGTTACTCTCAATTACTGTTGTACTGTAGCTACTTGTACTGGTACTTGTAAATGGGAGTAAATGTACAAGTAGCGTTAACTAGAAGACCATAACTACTTGTACAAGGGTACCGCTTCTTAAACCATTTATATAGGAATCGTAAGATGTCACCCAGGTGTTCTATCATACTGTACATATATTATTCTCTTCTCCACATCGCTTACCAATGTCCATTACTAATGTGGTCTAGACCGATAAATGGGTTGTCTATCCCTGATCCATAGCCTCATACTGTCAATTGCAAACAATCAAATATGTACTTTTCTATATAACATGCTGTAGTTGTAGTGTCTGACAGCATTTGGGGTGACAACTGTCTCAACTTTGAACACTTGTCTTGAGTCAAACAGGCAACACAGGTGTCGAGGGAGTTAGTAAGCACCATCTAGACTGTCAGACAGAAGTCATTGACGTTCGACAGTTGGAGATGTCGTCACCTCACTGTAGACATCACAGTAGACCTTGCCCACAGTAGATAGACGTCACTCACTGTAGACTGATACGTTAACCTCTTCTCTTCTCGCTCACTCTTTGTAGCCTCATTAGACAGATAGACTACTCGCTTCGCTCGTAGTCTTCGCTCCTGGTTACACGTTAATATGCACCCCCTCCTTCATCCACGCCTTACCAGCATTGCCCCACCATCTCGGCAAGCAACTCATGGGCTCATAGTCAAAGTTCTTGTACCCGTTTCTGTCCTCGGGACACGCACACCGGCCCGATTTATGGCTCTGTTCGTCGGCAGGACATCGGAAAAACGGAGGATGGTAGTAGCCAATGTCTGCAAACTGATGAATCTGAGTCTTGTCCATCATGTATCCCACGGCCAGAGAATGCACCGGGGCGTCTCCCCATCGCTCGTAGAAGAAGCCTCCCGCTCGGTCCAGCCACTCAAAGAACTCGAGGTACTTTTTCGACCGGAAAAAGTCCATGTTGCCAATCTCAAAGTTGGACCAGAAATGGCACAGGTTCCATTCGCCATGCCACTCAGGCATAAGATCGCCAAACCGGTTGACTCTCTTGTCCTTGAGAAACGCGACCGACGAGTTGGGATGCACGTACTGGGGGTTCACGTCGAAAAATCCCTGAACATGTTCTGCTAAAGTGGCTACTGTCTGAGGGTACTCATACATGGCCATGACAAAACCGTACAGTTTGTTGTTTTCGCGCATGAAGGTGAAGGGATCGTACTCCTGGTCGCAGAAGAGCTCCACATCAGGCTCCACTCGCCAGTAGTACTTGTATTTCAGCAGGGGAGCCATTCTGAAGAAATAGCCCGAATTGAACCGACACATGCGTCTGTACGACAACGAATCGCCGTAAATGATGCCCTCCTTGGTGAAATTCTCGACTGACTCGAAAACCACGTCGCGATCTAGACCAGGGGTGATTTGCCACGCTTCCTTGGGCACTTTGTAGTACTCTGTTTGACCGGAAGCCATGCCTGTAGTGTACTCCTTGAACTCGTCGGTGAACTCTCTGTCGTTGAGAAAGACCCAGGGGTACTTGTATTTCTTGTTGAAGCGGTCCTCGATCGATCGCATGGCCAGAACGGCCTCCTTGAGCTCTCGATTTCGCACCAGCATCACCAGAGTGGCGTTTTCCCGGCCTATTTGGCGGCGATCTTTGGTGTCTGGCCCCTTCCACGGCTGGTGGGTGAAATCGTAGATCCATTTTCGATTCTCGTAGGGGTACGGGTTTGTGGCCGTCTTTTTGAGAGCGCTGAGAGACTCGACTATCGACAAGACGCCTACCGTTTGACTGAGGAGCAAGATCAAGATGCCCGATAAGAGAAGCACTGGAAACAGCACCGAGCGTCTGTGTGTCCCCGTCTTCTTTGTCTTCTTTTCCGCTTTATTTCCCTTCTTTTCCTTCCGTTTCGGCTCCACCATGGTGTTTTTTTCTATCGACGATGCGTTCGAGTCTTGGTTGTGATCTCGCTATTGTAATAACTCTCAATTGTCTTGATTGCACAACTCTATTATTTTTCGGTGAGACCAGAGAAGTGACTTTTTAAGTGACTTCAAGTCTCACATCCCAGGTGCATACATTGGGAGTTCAACAAGAAGGTGAGGTTGAGATAGCAATGTGAAGGCAATGTGGGGGAGGCGAGTAGGAGGCGTAAAACGGCCCAAAATCGAGCAAATCACGTGAAAAATCGATTTCTAGATCCACACCAACCGCCCTTAGCTCCCCCTTCTTTTAGTGCACCGTTTTTTGCCCTACCTTCTACTCCACTCATGCACACTTCACATGCAGTCTCGACCACATGCAAGGCCTGATTAATCTTGCCGCAACCTTGCTAACAACATCTCAACATCAGCTTCCACTCTCCATCAACCATGATGATACATCGACTAGTTCGAGTTCCGTGTGGCCTGAGAGCGGCGTTCGCAAGTCCGCTCTCGACTAGTGCCCCCAGACAACTGTCGAGTCAGCTTGTCGCTAGACAGATGACTTCTAGACATTTTCTGTCTAAACACGTTCTTGTCACCCCACTGATCAGACCCTTCTCAACCACCCAGTTCCGATCCTTCACCAGCCACAGACCTCTCCACCAGAAGAAACTCGACGACTACAAAAATGTCAGTCTCAACGACGTGAAAAACAACCCGATCTACAAGTTTGTCTACCTCTCCAAGCCCTGGTACCAGTCCATGGGTTTCAGAATCTTTGCCGTGACAGTAGGTCTTGCCACCCTGCTCTACCTGTTTTCCGATGGCGCCCACAAGGTGCTCAGACACACCGGACACGCCATTGAACGAATCTGGGTCGTCATGAAGGCCACAGCACGATGCGTGTGGCTGTATAGAAAGACGCTGAAGAAGGAATACCCCAGCGAAGAGGAGTACAATGCTGCGCTGTCCAAGTGCCACAAGAAGGCTGCCGAAATCACCCTCCAGGCAATCCGAAAGAACTCCGGAGTGTATATCAAACTCGGTCAGCATATTGCCGCTCTCACTTACATCTTCCCTCCCGAATGGACTGAAACGATGATCCCGCTTCAGGACCAGTGTCCCGAGTCGTCCATGGAGTCTATCCGAGCCATGATCAAGAAGGACACCGGAAAGAACCTCGACGATCTGTTCCTCGAGTTCAACGAAATCCCCATGGGAGTGGCGTCTCTGGCTCAGGTTCACAAGGCTGTGACTATCGATGGACGAGAGGTGGCTGTCAAGGTGCAACATCCGTCTCTTGCCGAGTTTGTGCCCCTCGATGTCTACATGACGCGAACCATCTTCACCATTGTTGACCACTTTTTCCCCGACTACCCCTTGTCCTGGCTGTCGGACGAGATGCAGCGGTCGATTTTCACCGAGCTGGACTTCACCGAAGAGGCCAACAACGCCGTCAAGACCAGAGAGTACTTCAAGGACACCTACAAGACCACCGCGCTTCGAATCCCCGAGGTGTACTGGTCCAAACGACGAATTCTGGTGATGGAGTTCGTCGGCGGCTCCAGACTCGACAACAGACCCTTCCTGGAGGACAACCACATCAACCCCGACGAGGTGTCTGCCTGTCTGTCGCACATCTTCGACACGATGATTTTCCGACCCGGAGCCGGTCTTCATTGCGATCCTCATGGAGGCAACCTGGCGATTCGAACCCGAGACAACTCTCGAGGAGGACACAACTTTGAAATTGTGCTGTACGACCACGGACTGTACCGGTTTGTGCCCACCAACATCCAGCGTGACTACGCGCACTTTTGGCTTGCTCTGATCGACAGCAACGAGGCCGAGATGCGAAAGTACGCCAAACGGTTTGCCAACATTGACGAAGACAAGTTTCCTCTGTTTGCTGCTGCCATCACCGGCCGAGACTTCAAGCACGCCACCTCCGATCTCAAATCGAAACGGTCTAAAGCGGAAATCGACAACATGGTGTCTACGATTGCCAGCGATGGTCTTCTGTCCGATATCATGACTTTGCTGCACTCTGTGCCTCGAGTGGTGCTGCTCATCTTCAAGACCAACGATCTCACCCGTCATCTCGACGAGACCCTCAACTCGTCCCTCGGAGTGGAGCGAACGTTCCTCATCATGGCCACCTACTGTGCCAAGACGGTGCTTGAAGAGCGACGAGAGAACCTGATCAAAAAGTACTCTCGACTGGACATTCGACGGTGGATCGGCGAGGGCTTTGCCTGGGCCAGCTACCTCCGACGACTGTTGCAGCTCCGAGCCTACGACTTTGGTCTGATGGTCAGCAACTTCTTTTAAGCCCAGCGTGCCCAGTGAGTGACCGGCACTCAACTAGAATGTAGATAGTGATAATATAAGCAATAATGAGCCTGGCTCTATGACTAATGAGAAAGCGAGGTGGAACGACGTACAAGTAGTTGAGGCCATACAAAGCTCTTACCAATGGCTTCTTTAAAGTCAATAAAAGTTGGAACTGTGAACTCCCTTCTTTAAAGCACCTACAAAACACAATATTACTAATCATGAAAATCGTCAAAACTGAAATATTACTAATCAATCACCTGTCTCACATCGCCAAACAAATTCTGACTCACTTAGACCTCTCAATACCTCTTAGCCGCTCTGATAAGGATTAGCTTCATGTGCATGTCCCAAGTCCGTCATGCATGTGGGGGGTCATCGTGCATGGACGATATATAAGAACCCTGAAGAACTCTGTGAATATCAAACCAAAAAGATACCGTTATACCATGTCAGTAGGAAAACCTGTTCCCGACTGGTCTCCCAGATCCCCGTTTGCCCTCGATCAGACCCTCGAAGGCACTCATTGCAAATTAGTACCCCTTTCTCTGGATTATACCGAGGACCTGTTTGAAGCATACAAAACAGCTCCTGCTCAAGACTGGTGGTATCTTCCCATTGAGAAGCCCGAGAGTGCTGAGGAGCTGAGAGCGTACCTGAAGCAGCACCTGGAAACCGAGCGAACTCCGTATGTCGTTATTGATCACGTGACAGGCAAACCAGTGGGTTCCTGCTGTAGTTTCCGAGTCGACCAGAGTAACGGTACTATGGAGGTTGGATTCATTGCCTGGAGTCCCAAGATGCAGCGAACTCCGCTGTCGACCGAGGCTGTCTTTCTCCAGGTCCAGAATGCCTTCAACAAGGGCTACCGACGAGTTGAATGGAAGTGTGACAGTTGCAATGAGCCGTCCAAGAAGGCCGCTAAACGACTGGGATTCACATATGAAGGAACGTTCAGACAGGCTCAGGTGTACAAGGGCCGAAACAGAGACACAGCGTGGTTCTCGATCATCGATGGCGAGTGGAAAGAGCTGGAAAAGGGGTTCCAAAAGTGGCTCAGCAAGGACAACTTTGACGAGCACGGTAAACAGAAGACTGCTCTTCATGATGGAAAGAGGGCTTAGCGGAGGCAACAAACGACAAGTGTGTTATCGAGACTTCGAACAATGACTCTGTACAAGTAATTTGTGAAGATGCCTTCCAAAGCTCATACTGGTCTGTTCTTTCCATTGAACTACTCTAATCTAATGAATGATGAATAACAAACTGGATACGAGCACTTCTCCGTAGAACTCATGATACTTGTACTGCCAAAGAACATCACTGGTCACAATGCTACTTGTACCCACTACTGCTAAACAAGCCAAAGTAGTGTCGAATCAATCAAATCGCCCCAAATCGTCGCCTTTACAATGCCACGTTTTACAGTAAAAACCAGCCACTGCGTTCACACTCACATATATAACTGTTTTGTATTACTAAGAAACGCTGTTATGTAATCAAGCGTACCAAGCCACAGTTCTTCAAGTAGCCCAAACTGCACCGATAAGAACATAAACACTTCCGAACAGCTCAATTGCACTGTCTCTACACCATCAAACACCCTGTACTCATCTCCTTCGTCAAATGCGTCTGGTACATCTCAATTGTGCTTTTCACACTGGACGAAACATAATTCATAGTCGGACTACAGACGACTATTGTACGAAGTACTGTACATACTAGTCGAACGCTTCAATTGACACCTACAAGTACTCTTCATAAACTCTCAATTAATACATACCGCTTTTAGACTACCACCGGGTGGGCTTGCTTAAAGCTGGTTGGGGACGGCCTGTCGAGAGGCGTTAAGAGCCTGCTTGACCTCGTCAACGGGGTGGTTGGCGGAGGGGGCAGGGGCCTTGGAGGGCACGGAAGGGAAAGAGGGCTCGGGCACGGCAACGGGCACGGCCACGGGCACGGGGACAGCGGCAACCTTGACGGGCTCGGAGGGCTTGAACTCGGCGGAAGCGGCGTGGGAGGCGTGGGCAGCCACGTTGGCGGGGGTGGAGGCCTTGGCGTTGGTGGGCACGCCGCCGGCAGCAGCAGACACGGGCTTGGAGGTGTGCTGGACCGAAGGATCAATGGTGGAGGAGGCGTGGGGGTTGACCTTGTTGGCGTCGGCCTCCAGGGGGAAGCCGCCTCGGGTCAGACCGAGCTGGTCGGTGATCTTGGACACCTGCTGCTTGACGGTCTTGATGTGGGGGCCGGCGGCCTCCTCGACCTGCTTCTGGACCTTGGCGAGCTCCTCGTGCACCTTGTCGGAGGCAACGTCAATGGTCTGGTCAATGGGCTCCTGGAACTGCAGGTAGACGGGGGGGATGGCGAAGGCGAGGACGGTGGCGGTCAGGGCCAGGGACCACACGGAGACAAACTTGGTCACGTGGTAGAGCACCCAGGCGAACAGAGCGGCGTGGAAGGAGGCGTGCAGGTTGTCGGCGTCGAGGTAGCCCTTGACGTGGTCAAAGGCGGCGACCACGTTCTTGCCGAGCGCCTGGGCAAACCGGGTCACGGTGGCCTCGGACAGGGGAATGTACGACGAGGGCTTGTAGTACGACACCAGGCCGTGCTTCTGGCCGGTGGCCTTGCCGGTGACAAACTCGGTGGCGACGCCCAGGCCAATGGCCCAGTACGACAGCCGCAGGGCCAGTCGGAACAGGTTGCCGTACTTGGCGAGGTACAGCAGGCCGAGGATGGTCACCAGCGACCGGGCGGAAGCCACGGGGTCGATCCAGGTCAGCACTCGGGGGAAATTGAGCTTGGATTTGGACACCACGGGGTGAGTGGGGAGGGTGGCAGACTCGGCGGAGCCGGGAGCATGGGCCACGGGGGTGGTGTGAGCCACGGGAGTGGTGTGAGCCACGGGGGCGGCGTGGGGAGTAGCAATGGGAGCAGACATTGGTATTTTTTGTGTTTCTGTGCTTGTGTGATGGGGTGCGAGATTTGTTTGTGGCAAAGTCCGTTTAATCAATTAATCAACAGTTGATGTTGCGCGCGTTCTCGGAGGACGGAGGGGGATTGCGGGACAGGTGACGCTGTGTTTTTGGAGGGGACCGTTGAAGAACCAAAAGACGGAGTGGTGTGGTGTGGTGAGAGGAGTGCAGCTGGGCTATCTCTGTCAAGGCAGAAAAAGATGTCATGTCTGTGGATAGGTAGAAACCTTATTTTTCGCCCAGCTTCAACTTTAAGCAGAAAAGGGGTTATGGACGGTAGTAGGACGAGTAGTGCGCGAAGAGGGGTTGTGGGGTAGATGGGTTGTCACGTGACACGAATGGGGGACGGTGAATATCTATCCGGTTCTGGTCACGTGACGTCCGGAATCACTCCCCGTCCTAATTCTGTACAGCGTTGTTTTGACTGCCGCAATCTGTAGAGTTTAGCAATCTTGTGTCAAGAACAAGAGATGAAGAAATGATACCAGCGAGCCACAGTTTTGGAATAAGCGGAATTAAATGGGGGAAAAATAGGTGAAAATGGAAAAACCGGGAAAATTTACGACCAGTCTCATTTTCCCGTTTAATTGGTTATCCGTGGTGCTTTTGTAGTGGCCTGTTGTCCCGTACAAATCTGCCATGGATTTCTTTTATCACTCTTTTTTTTTGCCCATGATCGTCACCACAGCAACGGATAAGGAAGGCTTCTCAAAAGAGAACAAGAGCTGACCAAAGAGAGAAAATCGTACAGCAAGGTGCTCAGCAAGGTTGCTACAGAGTTCGTGTCGTGTGACCGGCCACAAATTGAGATTTCGCAAGCCGTTAGGTGGTATTACCGTGACAGACGCGATAATTGCATCTTTTCATTGTATGCAAGGTGGAATGATGTGAAGAGGTCAGATTAGATGGAAAAGTCGTATGGTGACATGTGAATATTATTACATGAATGGATTCAGAATCGTGCGGTGGTTCTTTCTATGCTCTCAGAATGGCCACGTTACTCACAAATTTACCCACTTTCAGCGTCCAGAACGCCCCATTTGACTCGGTAATACCTCAAACAAGGACGGATAAAATTACGGCCGGATTTCAATACGAGGCCGTGAGTTAATCCTCAAACCCCAAGGAGCTGTTACAGTATATCCGAAAGGACGGAAAATAGTGGGCACAAAAAAAAGCCATGGGTCACGTGACCGCCAGCTATATATATAATAACATAAAAGATAATAACAGCTCAAATGTCCTTTCCTCGACTGCAACTATCACATGCCCCACTGTGCAGGCACCATTTTTCACCCACTTGCCACTTCCCACTTTAGAAGTCCCCCGCCATTCTTTGTCAGAAAACAAGTGGGAAAATAATCGAAATAGGGGTGATCATGGAAGGGCAAAAAAACTGTCAAGAAATGATAGGTATTTGTGGCTATTAAAAAAGTGACAATTTCTTGAACCTGACACGGCAAAAACACCTCTCCCAGCTCTATCCCGGGCTTGGACCCATTAATAACTGTCTCGCGTGACCAATGAAAGGAGCCTTAGTTCTCTCGTTAGTGCGAAAGAAATGAGGTCTAGACCCTGTGACCGTGGGATTACAAAGAGGGGCAGAAAATGGCTGTAAAATTGCAAGACGGCTAATTGAGCATATGACAGTGGTCAGCAGCGAAGATGTCGTTTTTTGAGCATGTTTTTGATCCAAGTAGTCATTAGCACCAGCTTGATTCGAACCGACAACAGTTCCACAGATTTGACCTATACGTGCCTCTCAAACGCACCGTGAACACACTCTGCATCTGTAACGCATCTCTTCAACATCCACTGATTGGGTTCAAATGAGCTCACCAAGTAAAAACAAGTTCATCACAACATGTTCCGAACAGTGCACAAGTCTCTGGGACAGGTTCGCGCCCTGAAACCTCTCCAGCAGACTCGTTCGTGTGAGTAACCCGGGTAACCGACTTTGAGTAAAATCGGTAACCGACTTGTATCCTCTTCCTCTGCTAACACAGTCATCGATGTACGAGTAGCTCAGTTCACCAAGATCCAGCAGCATCCCAATGCCGACTCTCTGTACCTTGGAACTGTCCAGGTCGGAGCCGATCCGGCAGACACAAAGCAGATCTGCTCGGGGCTCGTGCGGTTCTACAAACCCGAGGACCTCGAGGGCCGAAAGATTGTCATTGTCAACAACCTCAAGCCTGCCAAGCTGAGAGGTGAGGCTTCTGAGGTCATGACTCTGTGTTCCGAGATTGTAGACGGCGACAATATCGAGATCGATCTGCTGACTCCTCCTGAAAACTCCAGTCCTGGAGATCAGCTGGTTTTCGAGGGCCACGAAGAAGAGATTGCCAAGTCTGTGAACCCCAAAAAGTTTGCCAAACTCGCTGGCCGACTCAAGACCAATGCCGAGGGTCTGGTGACGCTGGATGGAAAGGTCCTGAAGGATAAGGACGGTAACGGAGTCAAGAGTAAGCTTCTTGATGCCCTGGTTAGATAGACCAAGGTTTGTATATAGTAAATAGTAATGATGACGATACACTTATTAATTGATAGTGTCTAATGTTTTTATAATGAGCTATGAAGCCCCCAATAGTCAGCTGACTAAGTATCTATCATTTCTAGAAGCATACATGGCTCATGACTGAAGCTCTAATAGTATGACTGTGCTTACTAATCATCACTACCGGTACCTTACAATGACTGTAATGGCAGGTTGGGACTATTCGCATCAATAGCACCAACATAGCTCAATACAGCTGATCTATAAGATCTGCTACTCGCACTATCACTCATAACCCCTGTTACCTACCTGCTGACAGTCCATAGTGTAGAAATAGAGGTCATAGGATGTTATGTATGTCATCAGTACATGCCGAGCCATGCTATGTACCGGTAGTATGTACCTGTAATAGAATCGCAGTCTGATTCATCTCCCAATGACTCTATTCTCACTTATAGTATCTACCACCCTGGTTGACTCAGTCCAGACTGAAACGGTGGTTCACTAACAGACCTCCAAGCTAGACCTCTACTAACTGATATTTCTCTCAAACTAGACCCCCTACGTCTTTCTAACCGCTCTGACAAGCCCTGCCCTGGTACGGAGTACTCCAAAGTAGGTCTGTTTACATGCTAGTTGATATCCGAGCACACTAGACTATTGTTCGGAGCTAGCAGAGTGTTGGGGCGAATGAGAGCTGAAGGAAGACCTTATGACCGGTGAATAGAGGCATAAGTAAGTCAGATCAGAAGACTGACATCCAAATTACCGATCGGTGAACTGCTGACGACTACCGCTCCTACTTCCTCCCACATCAGCCTACACCTTCCATGCATACAATGGACTAGTGTTGCACACCCTGCAAACATAGCAAGGTGTGACGCCGCTAAAGAGCCAGCCATGGGTAAACAGCTTCTATTACGGCGTTCTATTCGTTTCGTGAACTTCAGCTCTCGATATTCGTCCTCACCATGAAAATCTCCCTGGTCTATGTTGCAGCTCTGTGCAGCAGTGTGCTCGCTCTGTACACTCCTCAGAAAGTCGACTGTCCTTCTTCTCCGCTGCTTCGACAGCCTAAAGGACTTCAATCTGACGAAGCCGAGTACATTGCGAGCCGCCAGAACAAGACCAAGCCTGCTTTGAACGCGTTTCTGAAGAAACAGAAGATCGAAAACTTTGATGTGGACAGCTTCCTCGAGAGAGCTTCTCCCAGAATCGCAATTGCGGCTGCTGGAGGAGGTCTGAGAGCCACATTCACGGGTCTGGGCACAATGCAGGCTCTGGACAACCGAACTGAGAACTCCACTATTGCAGGCTACCTTCAGGCTGCCGATTACATGTCTGGTTTGTCTGGAGGCTCTTGGCTGGTGGGATACTCTGCCATCAACGACTATCCCGACTTTGAGACAATGTTCAAAGCCTTCGACAATCTTTTTGACCTTCCTGGATCTATGGGAACTCTCGGCATGTTGGCCAAAGTTCTCATTGACTCTTTGCAGAAGTTGAAGGCCGGATACCAGACGTCAGTTACCGATCAGTGGGGACGACTCATTTACCTGCTTCTGGGCAACGCAGGACTGCTGAAAGACGACTTCAACTTCTCAGGAATCAGAAACCTCTCTTCTTTCACTTCCCATGAAATGCCCTTCCCCATCGTCCTCGGTACTTCTGTTTTCCCAGGCACTTCTTTTGATGCGGAATTCATCACGTACAACAACTCCGTGATGGAAATGACTCCATACGAGTTTGGAACGTGGGACAAGAACATTCGCGAGTTTGTCGACATTCAGTATCTCGGAACTGAACTCGTAGACGGAAAACCCGTGGGCCAATGCACTACCAACTATGACAATGCCGGTCTTCTCATGGGGATCTCTTCTAGCGTGTTCAATGCCGACTTGACCACTCTTGGAGTCGATGGAGTCTTTGGAATTCTCGTGGATGATGTCATGAAGCTGCTGGAACTCATCAACGACGCTTCGTACCGTCTGGGAGTCGTTTCTCCTAACCCTTTCTACAAACAGGACGATCTTCCCTCGAACCAAACCATTTCTAGAGGTCTGCTGGTATGCGATGGAGGTTATGACCTGGAAACTATCCCGATTCTGCCCTTTCTGCAGCCTGAACGAGAAGTCGATGTCGTCATTGCCATGGATCCTTCTCTTGACACTCCCGAAGGATGGCCCAATGGAGAGTGTGTCAGACACACTGAGCAAAAGAGTAACTGGGAATTTGGAGAAGGAGTGTTTCCTCAGATTCCAGACAATGCCACCTTCTTGAACGACAACCTGACTACAAAGCCCGTCTTTTTCGGATGCGACATCTCTCAGCTCAAGCCTTACGACAACACCGATAGATACTCTCCCGTCATTGTCTACGTGCCCATGCACAATATCACCTACGTGTCCAACTTTTCAACTGGCAAGCTGATTTACTCCAAGGAGGAGAGCTTTGGCACCGTCAACAACGCCTACAACATGATGACTCGAGCCAACTTGACCGAAGACGAAGAATGGGGCAAGTGTCTTGGATGTGTCTCGATTCTGAGAGAACTTCAGAGACTCAACGAGACGGTGGACGATTGTCAGAGTTGTTTCGACAATTATTGTTACAACTAGGCAGCCATGAAACACACAGTCTTCTTCCATAGCAATAATACACCATTAGATATCGTACGTTGTGTATACACCATTAGATATGTGCATTGTGTATATACATGCTCCTCCTGCTCCTCCTCTTACTCGAAGTCGACTTCCAGCAGGTCAAACAAGTGACCCAGCACCTCCTTGGGGTTGGCACGCAGTCCGCCGTGGAAGTACTCGTTGGTGATCCACTGCTTCACGTTGCCAGTGGCGTTGGCAGTCTCCTGAACAAGACCAAACTCCACGTACATGTCCGAGAAGTACGTGGCAGCTACAATGGGCACCTTGTTGTCCTTGAGCTGCTTGTAGTCGTACAGATCAGGCCAGTCCTTCTTTTCCGCAAGCACTTCAGCCACGGGTTTCAGCTGACGAAGCTCGGTGTAGTCGTCAAACATGCTCTTGTAGATCATCTCTCCGGTGAGATAGGTGGGGCTCTTTCCTTGCTCGGAAATAAATTCGGGGAAATCCTTTCTGAGCCGATCAGCAGACCAATCGGAGCTCTCCTGCTGACAGTAGATGGACTCGTGCAGAATGGCGTAGATGGGGTTGGTATCGAAGGAGTGCATGGCCTGGATCTTGTCGAGAATGAAAAACGACGGTCGGCCGTTCACCTCAATGTCGTCAAAAAGACGCAGCACAATCAGATGGATGGTATCGGCTCCATTATGGCTTCCCAGCGACAATCCCAGCTGCTGGAAGCGTTCCGGAGACAGATTGCCGCCGTTGGGAAGCACGATTTTGTTGTTTCGAAGATAATCGAGAATGAACGACACCCGTTTCTGGTCCTCGGGGTACTTGTCGTAGTAGTACTTGTTTCTATGAGCAACCACGGGATACAGAGCCTTGTAGACCTTATCGGGGTTGTTTGCCGTGGGAGGAATGCCGCCGGTGACAATGGCCTGTTTCACAAAGTCGGGGAAAAACGACAAATACGTGAAACAGCAAAATCCGCCAAAAGACTGGCCCATGATGGTCCACTTGCCCTTTTCTCCACACAGCACTTTTCGGATCACCTCGGCATCTCGAACAATGCTGTCTGCTCGGAAATGCGTCAGGTAATCGGCTGCCTTTTGAACATCCATTTTACCCAGCTGTTCGGGATCAATAGCAGTACTCATACCGGTACCTCTCTGATCCAATGCAAGAACCTGGAAACCCCGCTGAATCAGCTCGTCAATAAAGCCGGATTTGGACAGAGGCGGAGTGCACTGGAACCCGGGGCCGCCCTGGAAAAAAATCACATACGGTCGCTTATCAAGCTCGCTCTCTTCTGTCTTGGAAGGGTTGATTCTCTGGGCACACACTCGGATCTTGTCGTGTGCGGGCTTGGAATGGTCCAGAGGGACCTCAAACGCCAGGGTCTCGACCACCAGGCCGCGCACGTGATATTTGTCGATTTTCTGGAACATTTTCGACACCGCAGAAGCAAGAGATGCGGTCTTCTTGACTATCATGGTGATGATATAGCGTGTTGTGTTGGGATCTCTGGGGTAACCTTGTTGGGTTAGGGAAGGAGGGTGCAATAAGGAAAGTTGGTTGTAGAGGCGATGAATGGGGGTGTTCAAAATATGGTTGGAGTCGCTGCGAGCTGCTTGTTACAATGGTGTAATTATTTCTGTGGTATCTCTATCTGAATACGCTCAACTACAGCCCCTATAAAACCATACGGCACTCTAACAAAGACCCAACTAAGATGCGTCTAAAATGTATACTTTTAATATAGCAAATGGTGACAGCAAATTATTCTAAACTGGGTGTACTCCATACTCCATATACCGCACTTCTCCTGGTACACGGTTTTTGTGACGTATCTCAGTTAATATACGATTTCGCTTACTAATCAGTCTCCACCTTAATCCGCCAACTCCGCCAATATCAGCACTAGCAGAAATCCAAGCAGCTTGCCGTAATTGTCGTAGCCACGCGATCATTTTGGTACCCATGACGATGCGTTTCCGAGACATCACCTTTCAGCGACACTTTCTATCAATCATACCCCTCCATTGCGGGGTGCGGGGCATTGTTGTTGTTATCGATTAATTACGGCAGGAACAAGCAGTCGGAACAACAATAGAACCAGGGTTGCATACTTGTAGTGAGTTAAGATTACGAGAGGGGATGAGAGGGAGGAAATGAAGAGTTATCAGATGACGATGGGACGGTGATGAAGAGACAGAGAGTGGATGGAAATTACTTGGTGGAATTGGGGCCACAAAATGACTCAATTTTTTTGTAATTTTATCAAATTTGCTCGCTTTTTCGAGTTTTTTTTTGATCTTTCCGACCTAGCTACCTCTTACTTGTACCCCCCCCCCTTCACGCCTCGGCATGTTATTAAAGCCGTGTCTTAGAGACAGGTATTAGAGACAGGTAGGGGGTGTTGTTGGGGGGTGAAACCGCACGTGATCAGGAGAGATGGAGCGGATATAGGTGGGTCACGTGACCAAATTATCGCTTTATTGTCACAATATCCCTCCCACCTCTTTATTCCCTCTCTATCTCGTCCCATGACCTGTACCACCTGATGAATTGGCTCAACTCAACAATTCACCTGCACGACAGACGCTTCTTCAATTGAGTTTGGCCGAGTTTATCGCTTACGTTTAAGTGAGTAGCACAACGCTTTAACGTCTTCACCTCACTGAGATTCTGCGCTCACTGAGACCCACACACAAACATGCAATCAGACCCGTTGGCATTTCTGACCCCCCAGCCTCTGGTGGACCTGCTCCAGCCGTGGTGCGAGAAAATCGGCTTCTACAAGCTGGCTCCCCATCTGCATGAAATCTTTCTGGCCTTCACCTTCTACCAGACGCTGTTTCTGCTGTCTGGCAAAATCAGTCCGCTGATTTGGGGCAAGCAGCTGCGCGAGCTGAGCCCCAAAAACCGCATCGACTTCGACATCCACATTGTGTCGCAGTTCCAGGCGCTGATTGTGGTGCCTCTGGCGTTTCTGTGTTTCAACGATCCCATTCTCAGCGCCAACATCATCACCGCATACACGCCATGGACCGGCTTTCTGGGCTCCCTGGCCACGGGCTACTTTGTGTGGGATCTGATCATCTGCACCCGATACGTCAGCCTCTTTGGCGTGGGTTTCCTGCTCCACGCCATCTGCGCGCTGTTTGTGTTTGCCCAGGGCTTCCGACCCTACGTCATGGGCATGATGGGCCATTTCCTGCTGTTTGAAATGAGCACTCCGTTCGTGAACATGAACTGGTTTGTGTCGCGGCTGCCCAAGGGCACCTTCCCCTCGTGGTTCGAGGCGGTCAACGGCATTGCTCTGATGACCGTCTTCTTCGGCTGCAGAATGATCTGGGGCAACTACTGGTCCTACGTGACCGTCACCAACATGTGGAAGCCCGAGATCCGGGTGCTGTACCCCTGGTGGCTGCCCGTGCTCAACACGACCTCCAACCTGACGCTGGTGTCGCTCAACTTCTTCTGGTTCTCCAAGATGATCCGAATCCTGCTCAAGAAGATCAACGGCTCCAAGAAGGAGGTCAAGGAGGACGCCCACAAGCTGGATTAGGGAGGTTGGGAATGCACAGTATAAAACAGTAGAAATCTCAATACAATACCCAAGCGTGTGGGGCACGCTTGCTAACGGACGACGTAGGTGGAAAGCTCGAAGTATGACGAGTTCATAATGAGGCAAATACAAATAGCAAGCAATGATAGGATGGAGTTATTGAGGGCAGTGGATGTGTTTTACGAGGTGCTGGTGCCTGAGGGAGGTGTATGGAAGATGTGGAACAAAATGTCTGATATGCACTATCTGCAGAGTAGCTAGGTGGTTCGAGATGCCAAGTAAATGGTCAAGAAAAACCAAGTAGAGTAGTTGGAAATGAGAGACAAGATTAAGGCAGTGAACCATTTTTATTGAGGTCTTGGTTTGTTCCACACACTAGAAAAGCAGTTATCGAACTACTATCAGTGGTGTTAGGCTGTCTGACATTCCATCTATCCATCTATAGACTGACATGAAATACAATGATGACCACTGTAGATGTGAACAGACAGATCTGTTTTCCCTGACAATGTATTCCCTGACAATATTCCCTGACAACCTACCACACTTAACACCTCAATCTGTATCTAACTGCTTCTCTAACTATACCAACTACCTCTCAGTGCTCAAATCATTTTCATTGTCTACTCTCTATGAAAGTTCTGAAGCCAGTCTTCTGGCATCTAGTTTGGGTGGTACTCCGTAGGTCACTCGTTAATAGCTCCTAGCAGCTGAAAGTACAAGTACGGACGTACCTGATCTAGTACCTTGATCCACCCTTGATCTAATCGTCTTAGAACCATGTATTCTCACGACGTCGTTCAGGACAAGTAGAATTCTTGGCGTTTTTCCCGTAAGCGCTCGCTTCGCTCACGCTTACTGCCAAAACTCATCCCCCTTCTCCCCCACTCCCTTCATCTTCTCCTCACTGACTCTAATATCATTATGAATCTCGTCCACCAACGCCTCCAACGACGTAAAGTTCTTCTCTGGTCTCAGGTACCCCAGCACCATCACCTTGATGGACGCTCCGTAAAAGGTGTGTGCAAACTTGTGGATGATGTGGATTTCCGCCGACTTTTGGTCATTCTTGTAGAACGGGTTCCATCCCACGCTCATGACCATGGGCAGAACTGCGTTGATCTCGTCACCAGACAGCTTGTTGGTGTACTGGAAATCGACGATTCGGTCTTTCTGGAACTCGCTGGTCTTCTTTTCGCTGGGTTTGTCCGTCTTGAGAATCTGAACAAGCCCGTAGTAGATGCCAGTATCTAGAGCATCCAGAACAGGCACATCTCCAATGGGAATGTTGGCTGTGGGGATGCCGAGGTCGGCCGAGCCTCGGCCGTAGCCGGGAATGATCTGTGAGGCAAACTTGAGCGGGAAAGAGGCGGCGGAGGCGGTCATGAGAGATCGGCGCAGTGTAACGGAGCTTCGCAAAGAGGTAATCATCATCGCTATTATTGGGAGGTGTCTCAAATAAAGTTGACGCTGAGATGCTAAAGCGATAAGAGACAAGAATCCGGATGAAGGGGTGTCAGATTCGAGGGGTTTGTCAGGTTAGAAGGGGTGATTTTGGTTGAGTTGTCTGGTTCTGATTTCCGACTTGCCCCTCTTTTTAGCATAAACTACCAGGTACAGTAGGTACTAGGGGCACCCTTATTACTTATAGTGCAGTTGAGTTGTGGGCTGATTTTAGTGGCAGTGTTTTGAAGAGTGGAAAAGTGATTTTTTTTTAGTGATATGGGTGACGGATCGCTTTGAATTTGATTGTAAGTGGCTCCTGTCAGTGGTTTCTTCGTATATATGTCGCTTTATGAAGTCTCTATAGTGCTGTGGTTGAGTAAATAGGATAAGTAAATATAACAAAAAAGGAGGGTGTGCCTTGAAGGGTGATCTGAAAAGTTGATTGTAAGTAAGCATGGAAAGGAGAACAAATGAGTAGAAATAGATGGTTGCTATTTTCTTTTGAATGTATAGACAGTATGACTATCTTAGTACATACTACTTTCGAAAAGATCTGTATCTGAAAGTGGTTGAAAGTGGCTCTTGACTTGTTTAGACTGTTAAGGACATGATCAAGACTTAGAAGGGTATCAAGAAGACAGGGAGTGGTTTAGTCAAGTTTGAAAGACGTGCTTATGCTGGGTGTATTGCTTTCTTCCGGTGTATTGCTTTCTTCCGATATTTTCCGATATTTCCGATATTTTTCCTATAATTGGTTTTTTTCAATGTGCACTGTTTCAAGGTGCCATAAAAATGACAAGAAAACAATTTGCAACCGGAGAAGAGTGACAGAATCAGTAGTTTTCGTTCAAACTTGTTTAATGCGACGACTTGACTCTGATAACTCAAGAAAAGACCTGTTCGGAGTCCTTTTTCTGAGATGATTCAGCTGTAGATGTCAAAGCTCTCAACTCCCTCAATAGATTGATTAAAACCCACAGAGCTTGTGTGTCCCTTATTTTGACATGTTATACTCGCATGACACACCTCTTTGCTTTTTATCTCTTTCCAGGTGCTTCCTTGACACCATGTCTATATCTGTTCAACAAACTTCCCAACAAAAAGTGTACATTTGTTAGACACTCAAGTATACCTCCTATTCCCATAAGCCTCTCTGAATGCCTACTTGTGACCCCAAACCAACAAAAAATCAACCTGGGAACTCGACACACCCCTCTGGACCACCCCCTTTCCTTCCTACCTCTTTCACCCCATTCCCCACAAGTCTAGACACTTTCTCCACACTCGTATACCGCTCCTTGACAACTTCAAGATCACACCCCGTATCCAACCAACCTCATTCTTTCTTCTCCCACCGCCATCTCGCTAAAGTGCCCTGGTCGCTTGGCTTGTACTAATGTGCTGGTACAGCCTAAGTGGGTCGCATGAGCATGGGTCTCGTAAAGCAGCCATTTCGAGCTAGCGGTTGACCTTACGCGCTTCGGCAACGGAAAACGAGTGCGGTTAGAGCCGAAGCCGGTGACAAAGTGGTGTCACTTAATCGGGAGACAGTTCGTGAGACAGTTCGTGGGACAGATTGTGAGACAGGTATCTTTGACACTCGTGAGACAGGTTAGTTTGACGTGAGACCATGAGTGTATTCAAGACAACAATTGGTTGCTATAATTACTTCCTATGACTTTGATACACTACGAGTACAGGTTGAATAACGAGATGGCAAGCAGCATTCCTTTGCCAGTTCTCACCTGTTGCATCATGTTACTTTGGCACACCACTTTTCTCATGTCCCAAAAGAGCAACTTTTACGAGGTGCAACTTCGGCATCTCATCGGAGCATGCATCAACATCTCCGAGACGTGATGATAAATCGGATTAGAGGTGGATTGAGAAGGATTGAAATATCGCCACCGTGATTTACGTAATCGGCTCAAGTAAAAACAGTTTTCGCTGCGAAAAAGAACCGTTGAAATGTTTACTTTACCGTTACTCCATCCCTTACAACGACCTCACCATTAGTCCAAACCAAATTCCTGCAACTAAAAATGACTACTTACCCGTGTCGTTTTTTAGGTCGTTTTTCGAAGACTTGTTTTTTTTAAGATGTTTCATGCACCCCGGATTCACATGGAAAGAGTCAAACAACCTTTTGGTGGGGCAGTGGGGCATAGTAATGGTGCTCAATAGTGCTCAAATGGCTGCTGAATCGTATTTTGCGGCCCAGAATGAGCTGTCACGTGGTTTCACATACATCTCAGCAACACCTTTCATATTTTTTTCAACTCCCCTCCATCAAAAAATGCATCTTTAGAAAACTGTTTAAACACAACTCTGATAACATGTCGCAAAGTCTCCCCAGATTGCGGCTGAAGTTAGTTTATGAGATTGACAACAATCTTCAAGTAGGGACGGTACAGTATTGTACTCGTGCTGTGGTTTACGTAAGGATACAGTAAGTCCGTACTGGCTTCCAAGTACAGTTCCATCACGTGACATGTCACGTCTACTCATTCGGTGTCCACGTGACCTCGTAAAACGGCCCACCCCCAGCTCCCCCATTAACCTCCAGACGCATCTTTCACACGCTCGTATCCTTCTCCCGAGTGGGACGTGAGTTTATTTGGATATATATAAAGAGACGGAGTCCTCGAGAGAAGCGTTGATCCTGGAAACAAGAAACAAAAGCCGAAATCGCGTTTTCCCCTCTCCCACACATGATCCAGTCCGTTCTCTTGGCTCTCGCCATCCTCATCGCCTACCTGGGCTTTGTGGAGTGGTTCGGGCGGTTCCAGCATCGAAGACTGTCGAAAAAGAAGGGCTGTGGCCTGCCTCCCATGGCTAACGGCGGCTTTCTGGGCTGGTACGGCCTCTACAAGACGTACCAGATCACGACGGAGCGTTCTTACCCGCATTCCATGCATGTAGGACTCGAGGCCTTTGGCCACACGTTTGTCTTTCCTGTGCCGGGAACAGACATGCTGCAAACGATCCACCCAGACAATATCAAGGCGATTTTGGCGACGCAATTCAAGGACTTTTCGCTTGGCACCCGTCACAAAATCATGCTTCCCACTCTTGGAGACGGCATTTTCACTCTAGATGGAGAAGGATGGACCCACTCTCGAGCACTTCTGAGACCCCAGTTTGCTCGAGACCAGGTGAGCCATGTAGCGTCCCTGGAGCGCCACATCCAGGTGCTGTTCAAGACCATCAAGAAGGAGAACCAGCAGTGCGACCCGGCCAAGGGCTTTGATATCCAGGAACTCTTCTTCATGCTCACTCTCGATACCGCTACCGAGTTTCTCTGCGGAGACTCTGTGGATTCGCTGACGGACTACCTGGCTGATCCCAACGCTCCCCAGCTCGACCACTCGGGCATCGACGAAAACGTGCGACGAGCGTTCCCCGACGCCTTCAACACCGCCCAGTGGTTCTGCTCCATTCGAGCCAAACTCATGAAGCTGTACTTTTTCGCCGGCACCGTCTTCTACCGCAAGAAGTACGCCGACGCCAACAAGATTGTGCACGACTTCACCGACTTCTACGTCTCCAAGGCCCTGGCGGCACGAAAAGAAAAGTTCCAGGAACTCGACGACGAGGGCAAGTACATTTTCCTCTACGAGCTCGCCAAGGAGACCAGAAACCCCAAGGTGCTGCGAGACCAGATGCTCAACATTCTGCTGGCCGGACGAGACACCACCGCCTCTCTGCTGTCGTGGATCATGTTCCGAATGGCCAGACAGCCTGAGACCTGGAAGAAACTGAGACAGGCTGTTATTAACGATTTCGGAGACACTGCCGAGGAGCTGTCTTTTGAGTCGCTCAAACGATGCGAGTACCTGCGATACGTGCTCAACGAGGGTCTGCGACTCTACCCTTCTGTGCCTATGAACTTCCGAGTTGCTACTCGAGACACCACTCTGCCCAAGGGAGGAGGACCTGACCTTGACGAGCCCATTTTCATCCCCAAGGGCGGCATTGTCGTGTATTCTGTCTACCACACTCACCGAGCCGAAGAGTACTGGGGCAAAGATACCGAGGAGTTCATTCCCGAACGATGGGATCCTGCCGAGGGATACAAGATTGCCCGAGGCTGGGAGTACCTGCCTTTCAATGGAGGACCCAGAATCTGTCTTGGACAGCAGTTTGCGCTCACCGAAGCCGGCTACGTGCTTGCTCGACTGGCCCAGGAGTTTGAGACCGTCACTTCTTGTGACGACAAACCTCTGCCTCCAAAGTACAACACTCACTTGACCATGTCCCATGATGACGGTGTGTGGTTGAAGATGGAGTAGAATCGAGGAGAATCGAGGGCGAAGCACGAGATTCGACACTTGAGAGCAAGTCTCTCATAGGAGGGTAGCTATTGATTAACCCTCCAAGTACTTGTAGATGTTATTTATTACTATTGATTGATTGTTGTGAGTGTATGAATGTAAGGCAGACTGTAGGCACCTGGTATAAGATGTCAGGAATGAGTGGTGTATTAATTAGTTGTCAAGTATCTGCGTTTTGGAGCACCTTTAGTGACTGGTGAGGATGTACTGTAGAAGTACAGTACACTGCTTGAGATGTTATAGTCAGGCTATGAGAATTACATACATGTGTTGTATATGTGAAGTGTCTGACAATTACATCCAGTCTTCTGTCAATAATTAATTACTGTCTATATAAATCAATCAACGTGTGTCCTGAAGACCTCATTCCTCCACCTAATCCTTCGACATGGGCTTGAGACCCTTGACGTTGCCCGTCTTCTGCCACTCCTCTCCTAACAATCTCAGACGAGCACCCGCGGGAAATCGCTTGTCTCCACAGCTGGCAGTCCACGGATCCCAGGCTGCATGCAACATCTTTCTGCCCTGGATTCCGTATGTGGACAGGAACCGCACTGCCACGACTTCCCACCACGAGGCCGCGACTGTGAAATGCGTGTTAGTCAGCTTCTCGGTTTCCGTGTTCAGCAGTCTCGCAATCATGGTCCAGCTGTACGAAATGGGTCTGGGGTTCTCTGCTGGAGCTGTGAATCGGATCTGGGTGATGGCAGCGTAAACAGAGGCAATGCCGCCCATTCGCTCAGAGTAGACGGTCTCGTCTTCCCACTTTCCTCCTGGTTTTCGCCATGCCATTCGTTCTCGTCCTTGCTCAGTGTCAATATCGCAGGTGAATCCAATTACATAGGGACACTTTTTGACGAACCGAGCCACCATGAGATCTGTGAGCTCGGGGAACACCGACATGATTTTGGCAGCCAGCATTCCCAGAGGAAGCGCACTTTGAGGAGCAACAATGGTCTCGTTTTCGGCCTGGCGAACAATCGACTTGGCAAAGAAGTTGAGAAGCCACAGGTAGACCAGCTCACTGTGCTGTTTGGCCTCGTTGAAGATCTGAACAAACTCTTCACTAACCTTCTTGGTATGCGAGACTGAAGGCGTAAGCTGGCCAAACTTGGGGTTGATCTGTCGCTTGCACTTGTTGCACAGTTTCTTGATTTCTGCGTTATTGGCAACAGGCTCCTTGATGTCCTTCTTGATCTCCTCAATCTTGGCCTTCCACTGCAAAAACTCCTTGTCGACCGCTCTCCAGTTGGTGAACTGGCCCATTTTGTTCTTTCGAGCCAATTCCTCGGCCTCCAGACGCTCCTTCTCCTCCTTCTCGGCCTTCTCTTTGGCCAACCGCTCCCTCTCGGCCTTTTCCTTCTCGGCCTTCTCCTTCTCGGCCTTTTCCTTGGCAAGTCTCTCTTTTTCGAGTCTCTCTTTCTCGGCCTTTTCCTTCTCCAGTCTCTCCTTCTCCAGTCTCTCCTTCTCCAGCCGTTCCTTCTCCAGCCGTTCCCTCTCAAGCCGCTCCTTCTCAAGCCTCTGACGCTCCTCCTCGCGTCTTTCAGCTTCCCATTGGTCGACTAAATCGCCTACAATCACACTATTCCGCTTCTCGCGCTTCCTGGCTATCTCGTCAGACCGCTTCAAACGATCGTCGCCCATCCGAGACATGAAATCGTACTCTCGTCGGGCCACGTCATTGTGTCGCTTGAGCTCATCGGACACCCACACGTCCTCCACATGCTGCAACTCCTTCTCAACCTGAGCCAGAGGAGCTCCCCAGTCTATAGCTGCTGCTGCAGGATCGATAGAAACACTGTTAACGGACGAACCGCGTCTGTGGCCGCGCTTGAACTTGCCAACAGGACTCAAATGACACTGATCGAGAATCAGAGAAACCCGATTCAACGTACCTTCCCACTCAGCATGAGAAGAGTCCTGAGACCTGTGAGATATGTTGCCAAGAGACCTATTAGCCTCATTCTCGTCACTCCCACGCCGCTCGTTCTTCAGAGGCGAAGATCTCGCAGGCCTGGTGGGACTATACTCCACAGAAAACCGCATTGGCGTCTTTCGAGGAGGCTTGCTGGGGGTGGGTTCTTCCTCCAGAGAAATCTCATACTGCGAGATTTCCTGCGAAAGCTCCTCGTCGTCCCAGAGAGGGTCGTAGCCGTCTTCGAAATTCGGCAGATGCGTCAACACCGCCGGTCTCAATGGACTGAACTTCATGTCGTGGAGATGTGGTGATAGGGAACTTTTTTATCCGATATGCATGTACATATGGAGATGAGATGTGAAATAAAAGACGGTATTATTGGTCCAATTGGAAAGAGAGTAGTTTTGATGAATTCAGGAGGATTCCCTGATTAAGATGGTACTCTCAGATCTAAAATATCTCCACTTTCAACAATGTGCTTACTAATCACGCATAATCACACTCTACAGCCCTAAAACATATCCAAACAAAGTTGATGAGTAAGCGGACCATGAAGTGCGTGCAAAAGTGGGTATTGTGCGTATATTTAGTACCGATTAGAGGTATCATCAGAACGTTCAGAGAAGCAACCAACATGGTATATATCATCATGATGAAACTCGTACCACCTCCAATAACTACCCTATCTACTTATATTCCATTTTCATCTCCTCATATGGTTTTTTTTTCAACCCCCCGTACAGACCACAATATTCACCCCATACCTCTGATCCAGCGTATATTGTGGAACGGTGAAAAATTGAGATATCAAGAAATGAAGAAAGGAGAATATGTGTACAACTGCGATTGTCGTATTTAGTCGGTCCACCACCCACCTGGTCCACTCCTGACCTACGGCCAGTCGTTCCCGAATTCGACTAATAGAACTTAATAATTTTCACAAATCTGCACACTTCTCCCACACCACAACATGTCGCTCAGCTTCAGTCGGTCTTTCCACGCCTCTGCGGCGGTGGCTCGAGGCGCCAAGATCTCCATCAAGCCGCCGGTGCACCATCTGTACCGGTACAAGAAGAACATTCTCAAGCCCGCGTACACCAAGACGCTTTTGACCCATCCTGGATCCATCGAGTCCAACAAGTATGTGCCTCGTCACACTCGGGTTGACCGGGTTGTGGACCACTACAACAACACCGTGGCGTCGGACATGCTGCTGATGGGCTACGTGCACGAGCAAAAGGTGCGAAAGGGAAAGAAGGACCGACCATGGGACTTTTCGTCTCCTTACCATCTGGGCCGTCCTGCTCAGCCTCCCAGAGGAGCCAACAAGACCCCCACCAAGGACGTGCATCCTCGAACGTGGCAGAACATCCCCGTGATCACCAAGATCTCCATCAACTGCACCGATCCCGGCACTGTGTTGGACCATGAGCGGGTCATCAACCAGAAGCTGCTGCTGCAGCAGATCACCGGCTGCGCTGCCAAGGAGGTGCGATCGCGGTCCAACGTCATGACCTGGAAGCTGCGAAAGGGCTACCCCATGGGCGCCAAGGTCGAGATCACCGGCGAGAAGATTGCGGACTTCATGACGTCGCTGACCGAGCTGGTGCTGCCCCGAGCAGTCAAGTTTGACGGCATCCACAACTCGTCGGGCGACCGAAACGGCAACATTGCCTTCGGACTGGTCCCCGAGGACGTCAAGAACTTCCCCGAGGTCGAGGCCAACCAGGACGCCTACCTCAAGATGTACGGCATGCACATCACGTTCCACACCACGGCCCAGTCGGACACCGAGGCCCGGGCTCTGCTGTCGGCCTTCAACTTCCCCTTTGTCGGCAAGGAGCGACACATGCCCCGAACTTAGACGACGAAAAAAGCAGTACAGAATTGTATATAGTGAGCCACGAGGCTAATGAGATTTAGATCAGAGGAGACAAGAGGGGGTGTGAGAGATATATCTGTAGTGGTGAAGTAGAGAGATTGAGGTTGTATTGATTGTCAGTGAGACTTTGAAACATGACTGACAATCAAATAAGGAAGAGTTGTAATTGGTATACTATTTTGATGTAGATAGCGAACCCCTTTCGTTTCCCTGTCTATTGACTAATGTATACTGATGTGTCTGCTCTTATACTAGCTACCGTATGTACAGGGTTAGTCAGGGTTAGTCAGGGTTAGTGTACCTTCTCTTATACTAAAGGATAGTTTGTGTTATTACTCTGTTAGAAAAAGAGATGTACAAAAGGAAGTCCACTGAATGCTTCATAACGCTCAAAAGTCCACTGTACAACTCTGAGTCTTCTTTCTGTTTCTACTGAGTGAGTACAAGTACAAGTAGTTCTATCTTCTTCAGTCACATCCAAATCTCAGACTTCAACTGAAGAATATCTGAACTGAAAATATATATATGGAGTCACTAGATAGACAGCTGCTTGTTCGTAATTCTGTGTACTCCCTCTATCTTTCTTATGATCTTCAATTTGATCCTATTCCTCTCAATGACTTCTCTCCCTTTAAAACAATAAATTAATCTATATATCCATCCTCAAATCCTCACTGATGCCAACTCGCTCACATTCTCATCGCTCTCAATACCCTCCTTGACTCTCAGCTTTTCAACTCCAGCTTTATCGTACTCTTCTTCAGTCTTGTCAAAACTCTCAGAGAGACCTTCGATAACAACTCCCTCTCCATGCTTCTCACCTTCAGAGCCGTTCACAAGCACAATTCCGTTTCTCAGACAATCCCTCTTCTCGTCGCGTTTGTAAAAGTACAGAATCACCACCGCCATGATGGCACAGCAACAGGCACACGCTGCACAGGTTCCATAGCCCTTTCTGAACCGGGGAGCTTCAGAAGTGGGATAGACCAACACCGACACCCACGCGGACGAACTCTGGCCCAGCATATTCATCATCACAAGCACGATAGCGTAGTGTTGAGGGTCGCGTCTCATAATGTCGGCCCACCAGGTGTACATGATGGGACTCATGGCCCAGGAAATGTACTGCAGACAAAAGGCGAACCATTTGGCGCCCTCGGGCACGTTCCAGACCGCCAGAATGACTGCCCCGATGAAATTGAACGACTGGGTGATCACAATACCTCCCCATCTGCATCGAGCAAGATCTCCAAATAGAGACGCCAGATAGACGTATGCGAACCCTAGACCTGGAGCAATGGTGCTCAGCTGGTTGACCTTTTGATCCGTGTATCGCTGCTGACCGTTGTCGTCCTTGAGACTCTTGAGCCACAGAATAAACGTGCCTGCGTTTCCACTGGTGTTGTTGTAGAAGAAACAGGAGATGAGAATGGCTGTGGGAAGGTGCCAGGAGGTGAGTAGCGGTTTCCAGAGACTCCAGTCGGTGATTTTCTTGACTTCCTGGCCTTTTTTCTCGGTGATAAACGGCTTCTTTCGTTCTCTACATCGAAGGATTTCTTCGTCAGTCAAAAACAGAGAAACACATTTATCTGGCGTTCCAGGGATGATGAAGTAGCCCAAAACTGCCAGAGGGAGCGTACAGATGGAGTCGACGATAAAAACCCATCTCCAGCCCTCAAATCCTCCCACTCCGTCTAAATTGAGAGCTGCACTTGCTAGCAGACCAGAACTCAACAAACCAAGAAATTGACCCATGTAGAAGAAACCAGCTCTTCTAGCGACCTCAGAGGGCTTGTACCAGGATCCCATGAGGTAGTAGATGGTGGGAATGAAGCCTGACTCGAACGCTCCCACCAGAAAACGCAGGGCTTTGAGAGCTCCTACAGAGTGCACTTTGCAGGTCAACAGAGTCATCAAACCCCACATACAGTCGACTGCTGGAATGACAATGTTGAGAGGCACTCGCGGCAGCAGAAACATGAACGGAAGCTGGAAGATGACAGCTCCAGCTAGGTACATTGACTGAACATGGACCAGATCGTTACCTTTGAATCCCAGGTCCTCCTTCATTCCACTGACATAGGCGTTATTGACGTTGGTTTGGTCCAGGTACTTGACCCAGTAGACCATCAGGGAGTAGACTGTCAGCAGAATGTCGAGTTTACAAATCAGCTTCTTGTCTGCCTTTGTGTCTCGTTCATCAAACCACTTGAACCACTTGTGGGACGCTCTCTCGTACTTGTTCATGCGGTACTCATACTCGTCGAAAAACTTCCACCACGGTCGATTTGTCTCGTCACGGTACTCCAGAGGGAATTCCACGATATCCGACTCTCTCTCGGTTTCCAGAGACTCTCCAATGTCCTCCACATGTCTTTCTGTCGGCAGAAATCGCTTAATGTTGAATTTCATAGAAAAAAGTCTGACGAAATAGCTGAGTTTCAATTGCTTCGTTCCTGGCCCCTGCCAAGGCATCTGACGGGCTATATAGCTACTTGTAGATCCATGACACCAGATCGTCAGCATCTGTCATTGGAGTTCTTTGTTATCTTATCATTGTCTCACTGGACTAGCTTATGCATTATCAGAAGACATGTGTCGGTGTTGTGGTGGGAAAACGACAGAAATCAGCCGGGAAACAACGTCATGTGAAAACCAGCCCGATTCTCACTCCGATGCTACTTTCAAAAATGAAATATCTCCACTCCATCGCAGTTGACACGGCAACACATGTGGCTACACGTTATCCCAATTAAGCAGCATGTTAATGATGATAAGAGGGAGTTAAGGGAGGTTTACAACTCGTGTAGAAATGGACACAGAAACAATTCCGTCGAGGAAACAGTAAAACCTGCGTGGTAGATTTGGATACAACTACATCCTCCTTTTTTCCCAAGTATTCTGCCATTTTATTCACTTATATTTCTTTCCCCTTTTCACACCCCACATAAACTTTACCCCTTATCTAGATAAGAGATAAGTCGTTTTAGTGAGTCACTTACCACTGCGGTAAAAAGATACGCCTGGAAAGATATATTAGTGCAGATCTCGGTCAAGAGCGACTTTGGGGACCCTGGCGGTTTAGTGTGTTTCAGTTAGCGAGAGCACATTAGAAGTTAGTGTGAGGGAGTAAAGAAGGATATAATGAGGTGAATGGAAGGAGGAAGACATACAGAAGGCCGAAGACATACAGAAGAGCTCTTGGGGGGTGGATGGAATGAGTGTGTGCAATCTCTAATACTGTACTCCCCAGCACGTTTCCCGTTTTTTATCTGATTTGTTGTGATTTTCAATGACTTTTACAAAAATCCTGAAAACGACTAAAATAGTAAAAAAAAATCGGACTAACACAAAATAGTCACATATAGCTCATTAACAACCAACAAACAGAACATTGAGAACACTAAATCTCACACCTATCCACCCACTCAGGGTCCGCATCAAGTACTTGTATTTTCTGTTCACATGTCCAAATTAAGTTGATGTGAAAAATATGTCCACACAAGAAAGATGAGCTTGAAAAAGTATGCATAGCAGTAAAGACGCAGTAAAGACGCAAAAAGAACAGTATGAAAAGAGATAAAAAATTCAAGACGACCTCGGAGAGGGTCGAACTCTCGATCTTACGATGGCGGCCATTTAGGTGACTAACAGTCGTACGCCTTAACCAACTTGGCCACGAAGTCTTGAACGTGACTGAAAACCTTGATTGGGCCGTTTTGGCAGGCTAAAAAAGTCACGTGAACGGTGAATAACCCTAACCCTGATGGACTTGGGGTCCTTTTCGCGGGCGACTGAGAGGTGGAAATGAAATCAGAGTTTTTCAGGCGTGTAGAGTGGAGTCTGGCGAGCATTTTCCCGCAACAGCCGAGTCTCTAGCTCTTCTGCTTCTCATTCTACGAGGTTTTTTCAGTTTCACACTTGAGACATCTCCACTTTAAAGGAAGACTACCTTAAAGCTGAAAAATCTCTAAAACCAAGGAGGGGCCCTTATTAACTGTACTACTCCGTACAAGTACACCATCGTGATTGCAGTCTACACTACAAGTTTTTTTGTTCAGAATCATAGCTTGGCTTGCCACCAATCCAATCAATGGTGCATGAGAGCTGCATCAGTAGTACTTTTTGAAAAGATAATCTGCCAACTTCCTCCAGACACTTGTCGTGCTTTCGTACAACTACACCATGACCAGGAGGCTCAAGAAACTGATCCCGTGGTCGGGATTTGTCAACAACCGAGCCCGTCCGGCCTTCAACGATGTTCCGGCCATGGAGAAGGTGCTGGAAAAGTCCGGTCTGCAGGACTTCTACCGCAACAGTAAGCATCTCACCATTGTGGACGGGTATGCTGGGTACGGCTGGTTTGCGACGGCGCTGTTCAACTCGCTGCAGCCCAAGAAGATGTATCTGCTGGACCCGTCCAAGTACGCCATCGAGCCGCTGACTCAGCTGCACAAGCAGCATCCCGGCATCATTGACTACACAAAACACGATCCCTTCCAGTGGAGAACGTACTACCCGATTTACGAGGCTGCTGGCAAGCAATATAACAACCCCGACCGCTCGGAGGTGAGCCGCGACTTTCTGTTTGTGGCCAACTTGTCATATAACCGCGGCGCCGAGCTGCTGTATCAGTTTCTGCTGTGTGTGCTGCATCAGAACTGGCTCCAGCGGTATGGGCGAGTTCGGATGCTGGTGTGGCTGCCGACCGCGCAGGCCGAGAAGCTGACCCATGGCCAGCGGCGAGCCACCAAGCAGTCCGCCAAGACCGTTGCGCAGCATGAAAGCGCCCTGAAGCGCATCGAGGAGCTCAAGGGCGAAAACAAGGTCAGTGAGGACATTCTAACGTACGCCAGCGACAAAAACAAGCTGGCGCACCAGAAGAGAGTGGTCAAAAACAATGCAGAGATCGAGAGACTCATACGTAAGGTCGCCGATCTGCGACAGCAGATGGCCAACCGACGCTACAAGAGCACGGTGGTAAGAGACATGACCTGCGACTACAGATACCTGATTGGAGGAGACGCGCATATACCCAGAAAGTTCAAGGGCCTGTCGGACGACCAGAAGGAGATTCTCAAACAAATGGCGAAAGAAGGAACCGCAGAAACGGTGCTCGAACACAACCCCCACGACAAAAAGGCCGTGCAGTACTTCAAGAAGGGCTACCAGGAGATGTTTACCCCCAGAAAGGTGCTGACGATCGGCTCGTCGGTGCTGCTGGAGCTGACTCCGCGAAACATGCGGCTCGACCGTCTGACCGAGTGGTTCTACGTGGTGACCAAGATGTTTGTGGCTAGCAGTGTGCGAATCGGCGAGTCTCTCGAGCTTCTGGGCCCGGGAGCCACCGACTGGATGGGCCCCCATCTCTCCGAGCGAGTGCTGCAGAGCAGAATCACCGAAATCACCATTGAAGATATCGAGCATCTGGTCGAGGTCTTTTGGATGTGGCCCTTCAAGCCCAAGGTGCTCATGGACACGTTTGAGAGAGGCGTCATCACCCCCACCTACGACTTGAACATGGACTTTTCCCTGTTTGACAAGGATGATCTCGACGACGACGAGGACGAAGGTGAAGGTGAAGTGGAGGATGAAGGGTTTTAGTTTGCATCGCGAGCTGCCAGTATTTGTATATAGAACGAAAGACAATGACATGAATGAATGATGTAGTGGAAGTACTAGGATACAACGAGGCGCTAGCCTTGTTGTGTCCTACGATGGGCTACAATGAGCGTTGTTCTACAAGAGCTACAATAAGCGTTGTTCTATAAGAACTACAAGTTCGATGAGATATGTACTTGTAGGGCTTTAAAAGGAGATCTTGTCTTTTAATAAAAGGTAGAGCTTTAGTTGGGACTTACTTGTACTTGTACTTGTACTTGTACTTGACTTCAGCACTACAAGTAGTATACTTGACCAACTTCAGCACTTGTACAAGTACAAGTACAAGTAAAAGCAATGGAATAATGAGAAGAAATCGAATAGCCAACAGCAATTGAGCTCATCTTCTCAAATGAAGCAGATCAACTTTTTTTTCTTCCTTCATCTCCATGCCATTCATAAACCCACCTTATAGACATTGATTTGGCTGCTTATGCCAAAAGCCACGATGCACCTTTGACTGCAAAAAAAAGAGATGACACAACAGAAACAACACAAAAACCAAAAAAACCAGCTCTCAAGTCCTCAGCAGTCTCCTTTCTTTCTCACTGTAGTGTACTGCTTGTACTGTACTTGTACTTGTACTTCAAGTGGTCATGTTTCATTACTAATCATTTGTTCGTGAATGTGCAGACTCTCACTTGGATCAATAGCATAACCACCTGACGTGATCTTGTACAAGTACTGTCTAGTAAGCCATTGTCTACTTGTAACAGCCACTCCTATACTTCACGACAATTACATAATCAGCTTCACTGATTCCTGCAATTGTCTACAGTAACAGTCACTCCTCTACTTCACGACAATCACATACTTGTAATTTCCGCTTCGCTCAAATTCCAGTCATTGTCTACACTCAAACGTCTATTATCAATACCAAAATGCTCATTACTATCATACATATATCCAAATTATCCTCCGTGTTGCTCCTTAGTCCAATCTAAACACCCGTCGCAGCTTGCCAAACTTCTTTTGCTTGCCCGCAGAGCCGGCGGTGCCCGTGCTCTCGATCATCTGAGGCTCAGGAACAGCGCTGGGCTGCTGGGTGAACTGCGCGTAGCCTCCCTGGGCCTCGGCCTGCTGCTTCTTGAGAGTCTTGGTGGAGGAAAAGAGCTTCTTTCCAAGACCAGGCTCAGCAGAAACAGGAGCGGGGGGAGGTCGCATCTCCTCCTTGGAAGAAGAGAAGAATCGCATGCCCCGCTTCTTTCGAGGCGACGTGTTGCCGCCAGAAAAGATACCAGGGCCCTCGTCCTCAGAGTCCGTGTCGGCAAACCGAGAGCCAGAGTGCACAGGGCCAGCAGACATGCCGGAGGGCAGGGCCGGCACGGGAGGCACGTCCTGGCGCAGCGACGTTCGAGGCTCTCGCATGGAGCCCATTCGGAACGCGCTCATGGAGTTGGAGCGCGAGCCTCGGTCAAACGAAGATGCAGAGTTCGACCGCACCAGAGCAGGCTGCGTGGGCACAGAGCCCCGTCGAGCCTGGGGCTGCATGGAGGCCCGAACACCCTGGCCACCCCGGTTCTGCTGCTCTCGAACAGCGGCAAAGCCGTACTGGGGCTCCTGGGGGGCCTGTCGAGCAGGAGACTGCTCTCGGAACTCCTCCTTGGGCTTTCGGAACTGGGGCGCTCGCATCGAGTAGGGCTCCTGGGGGATGTCTCGCCCGTAGCCCGCGTCGTCTCGCAGAGTGAGCCGGTAGCCCTCGTCGGACACGCCGCCGTTGGTGGAGTTGATACCGCCCCGGCCAGCTCGTCGTTCCCGTCGCCACGAGGAGTCGGACTCAATGGACGCATTGTCGTCCATGGGGCCCTCGGGGTGGGGCACGTGCTCCACGACCTCCTCCTCTTCAGCGAAACCCACCTTCTTGGCAGGGGACGGCTGTCGAGGGGCGTTGGGCGAGCCAGGGTCGAGCGTGGGGTACTCGACGGGCACGGGGGCGGCAGCAGAGGCAGCAGCATGCGAGGGAGCAGCGTGGACGGCAGCCTTGGGCGACGAAGAGGCCAGAGCGGGGATGTTGCCTGCTCCAGGACCCTCAGAGGCGCCCAGACGAGGCGACGTCTTGAGGTTGCCAAAGGCCTTGACAGGCACGTCTTCCTCGTCGTCGTCGTCCTCGGCGTCGTTCACGTGAGACACAAACTGCGAAGCCGTGGTCTCGTACTGCGACTCGTCGCCGTAGTTGCTGTCGGCGTACACAGAGTCTCGGGGCTTCTCCACGTCAACCGAGTAGTCGGGAATATGTGAAGGAGTCACTCCCGCGCCGGCACCGCCCACAGCAGCACCCGTGGAGGTGTAGTTGGAGCCAATGGAGCCGGACGAGGGCGAGAACTTGTGGTTGGAGGGCGAAACCGCGTCAATGTCCGACGACGACGGCACAGGCATGTCGCCCAGCGCGTACTGTCGGTAGTTTCGTCGCATGGAGGGCGACGAGGGCGACGACGAGAACTGCGACGACGCCAGCTTGGGCGTGGGCAGGTCCTCGAGGTCCGACGAGGCGTTGTTGGCGGCCTCGGTGTTGACGTGCAGCTGCGCGGGGGGCTGCAGATGCTTCTCCTCCACCACCTCCTCCTCGTCGCCGTAGACAGAGTCACCCTCGTTGTCCAGCGTCTCCAGGGTCGACTCGCTGGGGTTGAACTGCATCTGCTTGCCAAACTGGTCGGCGGCAGCCACAGCGCCCGAAACGGCCGAGGCCACGGAGCCAAAGACGCCGGCGCCGAATCGGCTGGGCGAATCAGGCACGGCAGCCTTGGTGGTGGCCACGGGCTCCTCGGGCTCGGCCATGACGTCGTTGTAGGCCGCAGCCTCGTCCTGGGCCTCCTGGACCTCGCCAATGGTGGTGACGATGGGAGGGTCGATCACGTGGCCGGTCTCGGGCTCGGTCTTGGCCTCCACGTGGCCCACGGCGTCCTTGTTGACGAGCGACACGGGCACAGGCGCCTTGACGTCGGGCTTGTGCAGATCCGTCTTGGAGCCGTTCTTGCCCAGGTGCTCGTGCGCGTCCTGGAACATGGACAGGTCCTCCTCGGACTCCGAGTGGCTCAGCATGGGGCTCAGCACGGGAGGAGGGCCAGGGGCAGGCTGTCGAGGCTGGGCAGGAGGATGAGCGTGCGCCTTCTTGGTCTTGGGCTGCTGCTGCTGCACGTGCTGCTGCACGTACTGCTGGGAGTCTCGCTTGGGGGTGGAGTTGTACTGCTGAGACTCCCGCTTCTGCCGCTGCTCTCGGGGCGTGTGCAGCTTGGCGTGCTTGAGCGCCTGCTGGTGGGCCTGCTCCTGGGCCAGCTGCGACTGTCGCTCGGGCGTCTTGACCACCTTGGGCAGGCCGTTGCTGGCCAGCTGGTTGTTGCTGACGGGGACGACTGTTCCGGGCGAGAACTGCTTAGGCCGAGGCTGCAGCGGCTGCTTGGGGGCGGGCTGCTGCTGGGGGAGCGACAGAAGCGCCTTTTGCCGCTGCGACTCCTGCGCAATGAAGTTGCTCTCGCTCTCGGACGAGAAGGACACCCGCTGCTTGCGTGTTCGGCTGGGCGAGTCGATCGACGAGTGGGGCGACAGCGAGTTGGCGTCCTGCTGGGTGAAGGAGTTTCGGGGCGAGTTTTGCTCCGAGGACATCTTCAGCGCGGGCTTCATGGGCGACAGCGTTCGCGGGGGCGGCATGTGGCGCTTGCCGGAGCCGACCGAGCCGTTGGGCGACGTCAGCGACGACTCGGGGTACTCGGACACGGTGTTGAGGTCCGACTCGTACGACAGCACCGACGACGCGTAGTGCACCGGCGACCCGGGGGGCTCGGGCTCGTGCACCACGGGCACCTGCTGTTGCCGCAGCCGCTGCTCCTTCTGGGCCTTGGCGCGGTTGGCCTTGTTGAGCTGCTGCTGGCGGGCCTCGCGTTCCTGGCGCTGTTGCGTCAGCAGATCGCGGGTCTGGTACGCCGGTTTTGCGCCGCCCTGCGACAGCCGGGATCGGGCGGCGGGCTTGCCACCTGCAGGCACCTCCTGCGTCTTTGTGGTGATGACGTGGAACGAGCCCATTCGCTTGATGGTGGTGGTGGTGGACGTCAGCGAGTGTGTTCGTTCTGTGTTTGTGGTGGTGGACGACATGGAGCCGCGTCTGAGGGAGCCCGAGGAGGGAGCGCCTCTTAGCGAGTGACGCAGCGACGACGTTCGTCCGGGCGACGACACGGACGTCATCGAGTTGTTGGGCGAGATGGCCGGCGACACGCCCTGGCCCTGGCCCAGCCCGCCGTCCTCAAAGCCCTCGAACGGCGTGGTCAGCGAGTACGTGCGGGTGCCGCGCTTGCCCTTGCGCACGTTGGGCAGGTCGCCCACCGAGCCGCTCTCCTCCTCAATGAGGTCCTGTGCGCGGCCTCCCGAGGCGGAGGTGCCCTGGACCGACGCAAAGCCGCCGTTCTGGCCCCGCAGCGACGACTTGCGTCCGCCCATGAGCGAGTTGGTGCGGCCTCCGAGAAGCGAGCCGGTGCGGCCCTCGCGGCCTCCTCGCATGCTGCCGTTGCGGCCCTGGAGGTTGGGCTGGCTGGTCGACGACGTCAGCGAGTGGCGTCGGATGGCGGCGGCTGCTGCGGCAGACGACAGGCCGCTGTTTGCGCGCTCGTTGGGGTTGCTGCCGACGGACGAGGCGGCGGCCCGGGCCATGGAGTTGACGTCCGGCTGGCTCGGATGTGCCTGGCCCACTCCCGTGTACGAGTACGACGAGAAGGAAAAAGTTCGTTGTCCCCAGCCCATTGTGTGTGGGAATGTGGTGTGGTCTTGTGTACGAAGTACTTGGTGTAGTGGGTGTGTCCCGTGCTAGCAGTGGCACCAAGTAGTGGATTAATGTGAGGGGTGTGGAGCTTGTGGTTGTGTTTGTGTTCGCGGTGGCGGCTTGTGTAGCAATGGCGGACCTGTTAGCACCGCAGACCACTTTTTGATGTTTGGAGTGTGCAACTGTGAGGGTAAGTTACAAGTACTCGTGTCCCAAGAGTAGAGTAAACGCAACACAGGCGTGAAATTCAAGTGACAATAAAATTGACTTTTATTGTTTGGGGGCTGGTTTAGCTTTGCGGTTGTTTGCTCAGCAATGATCAGCGTAAACACACAAGTACGCACAAGTACGTAGTACTTGTATCGTAGTGGATTACTAGTACAGTACCCAGGCTACAACGACTATTTTAATGATGTTTGTACAATCACTTTCACTAAACGCACAATAGTCTGTTACCTACCTCTTCCTCTAACTGCCGCCTTACCCAGTGCAGTCTCGTACAGATGACTGTACTTAGTGGTTCGTACCTTGGGAATGTGCAGTAGCAAAGGTGGTTAGTAAGCGTAGATCGGTACAGTAGTGGGCGTACACAGCGAGTAGCGTCATCGAACGCAGGGATGGTATGGAGAACAAATGCTATGAGCTCCTGGTACCGATACTGTGTACATCTCGTGCCTTTCCATTGCTCATACAATGGTAACTCCAATATGGGCTAATGAAGTTTAAGGAGGTGAAAGAGGTGTCCAAGTAGACAGAAATCTGAGTCAGTTGTATCGTTCGAATACCGTGCCAGAGCCAAGGCTTCCCGGCTTATGACTAATCACTCACCACCTGCCTCGCCCCCTCCAAATTCTCGCCCCCTCTTCCTTGCTACTTTGGCGTCTTCCTTCTCCTTTCCCCTGCCGCTCTCTCCCACAAGAAACTTCCATTGTCTTAAACTCCCAACCAACCCACGCACGGCTGTGGATGAGGAGACAAAGTGACAACTTGGCCATAATTAAGGGGAGAGAAGAAGAAGGGCAAAAAAAAGAGATGCTCAGGAAAGACAACAATTGCGTACCCCCGCTGGCTTATATAATAAACCCCCCACAACCCCATCACTGTCATCCCCCACCTCTAAGTTAATTCGCTCATCATAACACACGCCCCAGCCGCATATGGAACATGCCACACATGCCGGAAATCGGCAGGGCCACAGGCGACGTGTTCGCGACAACCGAGGCTGGAGAAATGCACAGAAACGGGTCGCCGTGTTCGGTGATTAGTAAGCATGTCACGTGGGAGAATTGTTGTATTTTTGGCACCTTTTTGGGACCTCTACTCGCACCCTGACTTGTACTCTCACACTCCACCTCTAAGTAAACTCTTGTCTGTTAACTCCATTTGGGCAAGAGTAAGCAGGAGTAGAAAGGGGAGCAAGAAACAGACAAGAAGACGTCAAAACGGCAACTGGAGCCTACAGGGGTGTTAGGCAAGGCTCTCTGACGCCTCAGTCAAAATTTGGGCGTTTTCGCCCCTCTTTTACATCCATTTTGAGACCCTCTTCACTCTGCTTTCAGTATATAGAATAATCTCCGAATGTCTCACTTTTGCGTGAAACCTGTGTCACCGGATTAGTAAGAGGGGGGTACATGTACATACCAGAACGACTAACGGAAAAAGGGTGGATTTCGGTTCGCTTTTGTTTTTCTCCAAAAGTAATACCGACCTCTATTGCACGCCTCTCTCTCTCGTATAACTCGGCAAACAAGCCTTGGACCCACAGAGCACACTAAAAGCAGTTCTAAAAAAAGCAGCCTTGGAAGTTTGTTGATACTTGTAGATAGACAAGATTGTAAGCCAATGAAACTTGAGGGAAAGAGAGGGAAAAGAGAGGGAAAAGATGAGGTCACGTGACACTCAGGTTATGACTCATGGGAATTAGGGAGTCTCTACGGTGTTACTTGCCGCTTTGGGTATACGGTGTGTACTGATATGTCTGTATATCCCTCATGGCTGTACAGACTGTAGAGAACAGTGCGTTAAATGAGGTCATTCTATCGAGTCTGTACATCAATCTACAGCATCTCTACCCCTGAATGTTAGCTGAATGTTAGTTGTACTGTGTTGGTTGTACTGTGTAGTCACTAAAGGTCTGGAACGTCATGAGGTTCATAATGAGGTAGAATAGAGATTCTAGAAGGGTTTAGAAGTGGACTACGAAGTACGAGTACAGTACTTGTAATGGTAACATCCATCTCTGGTATCACCTCAATCTTGTCTCTCATCTTCACCTTAATGTCTCAGCCTCGTCAGATTGAGCTCCTTGAACTTCAGAGATTGAGCTCTTTGAACTCCAGAGACTGAGGCATTCAGTCAAACATAGTCTGTCTATTTACCACCACCTTGGCACACTGATACCGCAAGTGGCGCATGGATAATGCAGAGTCGGAGGACGAGTTTCAGCCAACAGTGCAAGGCGTGTTCCAGGTGGTATGCTTGTTTCTGCAGTCTGTTTTAGCTCAGTGTGTCGATACGAGATAACAGGTGGTACGAGTACTCGTACTTGTAGACAGGAGAGTGTTTGACAGGACTATGAAGAGTAATATGCTTCTTTGTTGTTTCTTTGTTGTATTCTTATCAGATCAATCGATAGATGTTATCGTACTCTAGCAAAGCCTTGTTCACGTTGTTATTTACATCTTCACTCTGTTGTTTTTTAAACACCCCCACTCACTAGCTCACGCTAATGAGACAAAGAGCTAGATCTGACGATACTAGTAGCTGGACTACCTAGTGGTGGCTAATTAGTCACCTCTCCAAGATGTACAAACAGCTTGTGAATCACGGAACCAACGGCAAAGGCGAGTTTCCGCCGAGCTCGTGGTCCTATGTCGATGCTCACGGACATCCCAGACACATTGTCTATGTCTATGGCACGAGTTTCAAGGACGGAAACCAGCTTCCGGCAGCAGGATGTGGTGTCAGTTTTGGCAAAATCGCCGAAAACAATCTCTTTTACGGCCTGGAAGACGACCTGAACCCCGAACACGCGCTCAGAGAAGTCCAGGACGCGCTACAGGCCGAGGCGGCGGGTCTGTACCTGGCATACTCGGAAATCCTGCTCAGAAGAAGAGACGGAAACAGGTACGAGATACGGACCAACTCGAACAAGGCGCTGGAGTTGCTGGAAACGTGGAAAGGAGTGTCGTGGGAAAACTACGTCATGGACAGCTACAATGGCAACAAAGCATCGGACTTTATCGTCAAAGCGATACAACTGGCTGCCCAGCTGCCCACAGGAGCGGTGACTCTCAAAGTCATTGATCCAACCGTGGACCAAGATAAAGTGGATACCGCCTTCAATCTGGCCTGGGACGGAATCGACGAGTGTCTCAACAGGCGAAGAAAGAGACAGACCAAGCAGGACTGGAATGACAAGTTTCGGGAAGACGTGATTGACGAGAAAGTCAGTGCCAACTTGTGGGAGGATGTGTGACACAAATGAGTGTGGGATAGCCATTGTCTCTTGTAAGACAATAATCCATGGCATGTATTCAATGTAAACCATCTTCAGAGTACTATGTGCTAGTAACGAATGTTCCATATCACTCTACTATCAATGCAATGTATTGTGTATGCTATATCATCTCTCATCATCATCTCCTAATAGAGAGCATCATCGTCATCATCTTCCTCCTCGGACTCAGAAACTGCAGTCTCAGTCTGACCTCCAATGAGCAGTTTGTGTCCAGTGACTTCAGGTTCAGCAGGAACTTCAACCTCAGCAGCTGACTCAACAACTGGAGTCACAGACTCCGTCTCTTCAACATCTGACATTTCCACCTCAGGAGCTGCAACAGGCTCAGAAGCTGCAACAGGTTCATCCTTGTTACCTTCCTCTTTCTCCTCCTCAACCCTCTCAATATGAATACTCGTAGCATTCTCTTCCTCCACTTGTTCCATCATAGGATGAGATGGCTTAGAAATAGTGACTGTATCTTCAAACTTGACATCCTCCTCCTTCTCCTCCTCCTCCTTCTTACCACCCTCTCTCTTCTGTTTAAGCTGAACCTGTCTAGGCACGAAACGAGCAGCTTCAGCAGCAAGATTTCGAACCTGAGGACCTGACTCATAAACATCCTTAGCCTCAGGAATGACAGCTTTGCGAACCTCAGGCTTTTCACGTGACACACTCTCTCCCTTATCACGTGACACACTCTCTTCCTTATCACGTGACTCATCTTTCCCACTGTCCTCCTTCTCTCTCTTCCACTGAGGAACGTCTGTCGGTAACGGAATGCCAGCCACCTCCTCATCCGACGAAAACTCCACATCGTCCCGGTCGCCCTTATCAGCCTGCTTACGTAAGACAGCTTTGCTCAAGTAGGGGTATCCTCGTGGCGAAACTCCTCTATGATTGAAGACCGGGTCCCAAAACACGCTCTCTCTCTGTTGGCCCTGAGGAGGTGAGTTATAGTCACTGACTTCCCCCAACCCGTGTTTGAACCGCTTGAACCGCGTCTCGCGCTTCTTCTGCTGGTCCAGCAGCTCCTTCCAGTCCTCTTCGGAGATCCCCTTTGATCGTTTCAGATCAGCTAGGTCCTGTTCTAGCCTCGAGATCTGTTTCTGCTCATGATGCGGAATGTAGACCTTTTTGAAGCCGCTGTTTTGGTATTTTTGCTGCAGTTGCGTGAGCCGCCAGTGCACCTTGAGCGGATCGAGTCCTTCCAGTCGCGATTCCTTTTGCTGGCGTTTTTGACGGTGCTGCTTCTTGAGCTCCGCAGCCCGTTGCTCTTTTCTGTACGCTTCCATGGGGAATGGCGGAACGGGTGGTTTCTGCTTAGTAATCAATTGAGTGCTGCTGGTGGTGGTTGATGGCGAAGAGTTTGTGTCTCTATCGCTTTTATTTCGGCCGTGACAAGCGTCTGTTGTGTGGTATGAATGATGTCGAAAGATTCAAATCGTATGCACTTGGAGGTATAGTGGAACTTTATTAGTTGAGATGGTGATACTGTACAAGTAAAGTATGTAGGTATATTAAGTGAAGAATAGAGAAGTAATATGAGATGAAAGAACAGGGTTATAGGGAGTGATTCAGCAGGTATTTGAGGCATACGCATATGCAAAAATTGACGAGAAACAACACATGACCTCTAATAGAGCTCAAAATGTAGTTTTAACCGAGAAATTGGAATCAGGAGAACATTCTCCGTCTAATGGTAGAACTCCCATCTAAATCGAGCAATAATTGCAGTTTTAGTGTCAGGTTGTGTATGTTGCTCCAGTTCTAAGTCGTCCTTTACTCAGTTTTAATGGACATCATTGAACACCTTCAAAGTCATCAGAAAACGATGAAAATAGGGAATAGAAGTATTTGCGCCAGTTAAAAGGAAATAGAAGATATATCTGACATACAGCTCTTCTTCAGAAACCAGAAGACGTCAGATTGCTCTAAAGTTAGTGAAATTGAAAGTGATAACTCAGGAGAATGAAGGAGAAGATTATATACACAACAGTAGTAAAATCGTCCAGTTCAGACCACTATTCAGCCCACAGTATCAAGTTATGTATTCTCCGCCAAATCTACTTAGCCTACAACACTACGTCCTTAATGGTGAACATTCTGGACCTCTCAAAGTCATCAGAAAGTAACCGAAAAAGATAGAGAAAAAACAGGTATTATCAAGACGCCACTCCCATCAAAACTAGACCACCTTCTTCTCTCTACCTCCCCCAGTCAGTCTACCAATCAATCCATCTTCTTCACCATACATTACCAATTAAAGTTCACCATACATCACCACTCTTAATACTAATAACATAATACTCGTTTCTACTTGTAGCATCACATCACCACTTCTCCTCATGAACAAACCAATTGAACCAGATCACATCAACGTTCCTACTGAGGCTCTGGAGTCGCTGCGACTGCGACTCACACAAGTCAGCCATTCGTTAAACACCCTGCAAGCACAACTTCATCAGCCGACTCTTCCTCCATGGTCGTCACTACACAACCAGTTCAACGTGCTGCTCACCCAGCTGGTTTCTCTGTCGTCCACAATCACCCACCAGAGCGACATTTTGCAGCAGACGGTCACGTTTCCGCTCCCGGCGTTTCCCACAGCCACAGAAGCGGCGTTGATGCAGACGCTGTTGCGAAAAAAAATTCTGCCAGAGGTGGAAGAGTGGTGTGAAGAGGTGAAGCAAAAGGCGCTCGGCGTCAAGATTCGAACCGTGGACCAGTACGGCGAATGGGCCGCCGAAACGGTAGACGAGGCCAAACAGGAGTACGAATGGTACGGTCTGATGACCCGAGAAGAGGTGGACAACGGCGTCAAGCCGCCAGTCTACGTGGAACCCGAAGAGGAAGGTGGCGAAGGCCAGAAGCTGACCATTGAGCAGATTCTGCAGTTCACTTGTGCCGGTAAGATGCCTGCAGTTGCGTGATTGGAGACTTATTCAAAAATGGTCACTTTTCAGCCCAGGTTCTGCGCCGTTCTAAGCGGATTCTAACTCTGCCGGCACGGGTGTATTCTGGGAGAGTTTTGTGGTGATTTTCTGCCGAAAACTGGTTGATTTGGGGCGTTATTGTCATTTTGAAGAAAAAAATGTTGGTTCTGATATTTTGGAATCAAGACTCGAAAACCGTCAAATGACCGAATCAACCAAGAACATAATAGGCCGACGGCTGAGCCAATCAAAAACAAAATAGGACTTTGTGAAGTTCTACGAATTCAGCTCTATTGAAGAAGAGACCTTACACCATCCAGGTGACCCATTGCATATACAAAATACAAGCATGATGCATGTTGCATCGAACGGATCCTACAGTAACTTGTAGCTAACTGAGGTGTGTCCAGTAGCTACATATCACTGCTACAGAACTCAGATACAAACTATCAATCAACAATTTAGAATCTGATAAGCTATCCATGTCTTATGAGCCCTGACTAACCCTGGCTAAACCTGGCTAACCCTGGCTAACCCTGAACAACCCTCACTAACCCTGAACAACCCTCACTAACCCTGACCAACCCTCACTAACCCTCAACCCTCACTAACCCCCAACCCTCACTAACCCTCCCACCTACCACCTACCACTGACTCGAATCGGGTCCGAAAAAGCCCGGGTCTTCGGGAATCTCTTTATTAGGCGGAATACCCATTCCATCGACTCCTTCCCCAATCACATTGTTACCCCACCAGTCCAGGTCCTTCGGATGGTACTGCACTGAGAAAAAGATGATTATTCCAGATAGCGCGATTCCGGTGACAATGGCGGCCTCCATGGCGTAGGCGTACTTTCTCCACCACGCCAGATAGCGGCCTTTGATGTAGCCGTTGAACAGAATCGCCAGATACAGGCCTCCTACCTTGTAGGTGAGATTATACGGAGCCCATCCGTCAATGATGCCGACGACGAAAATGAGCGGGTTGAAATACAGACATTTTCGGCGGTAGTAGTCAATCTTGTCGGCGTACTTGGGCCACCATTTGGCCATCAGTTTAGGAAGCGTGACCTGGACAAGATAAAAGAAGAGCCCTGCTCCTGCTCCAAACAAAAACATCCATTTCATCACCGGGTACTTGTTGAACATTTTTTTCGGTCCAATGACTCCCCAGGCGATGGAGGCCGTGAAAAACGTCGTTTCAGACGGACAGGTGAACTTGAGCTTGTTGTCTGCTTCACAGAGCTTGTCTAGACCTAGTTGGAACTGGATGACGCCCAGACAGACGACTCCGTTGACCAGCGTGGCCCAGATTTGCAGCCAGAAGATGGATCTCGGCGGCAGGTGCGCGTAGTGGGTCAGTTTCTGGTCCGACGTGTAGTTTTCGGCCTGCTGGGCGATTTGAACAGACAGGGCTTTGACGAGATTGAGAGCCATGAAACGACCTGGAAGAGCATATCCGATGATGAGTTCGGCTAGCACGTTGAGCGAGAGCGAAGTGGCAGTGTAGGACACAAAGACCGTGAAGGGGACGATGAATACGGCCACTAGACCCATCACAAAAACAATGCTCCACACGGGAGTGTCTACGGGCCAGACTTCGACCAGAACGATCGCCAGCACGAACATGATGAGCATGGTGAGATAAAACCACCAGTCTGGCACCTCCTTGTGTTTCTTCATGAACCGAGAGTACGGATCGACTCTTCCGTGGTAGTTGCTTCGGTGGATGTACCGAATGGCCTTTGCGGTGTCGACAATGGCGTCTCTCATTGCTCGCCAGTCCATGAGGGTGGTGTACACGAAGGAGAAGGTGTACACTGCGAAGAAGGCCGAGTACAGAACCAGGTTTCCGGCTGAGTAGTAGGGCGTGGAGTAGGCGAGGTACTTTTCTCTGTCGAAGCGGTAGTCTGTCAGGATCCGGGTCACGTTGAACGGCTTGCCCCTGTTGTCAAACAGCTGGTTCGAGTTGATGGGAATGTATCCTGTCCACGAGTTGTTGGAGTAGTAGAGCGCCAGGATGACCAGTCCTCCAAACAACGACCCACAGAAACCCGTGATGGAGGTGTACAGCGGCAGGGTGATTGGTGCCAGACTGGCGGTCGCCTGGTTCCAGTCAAACGTGGGAATCGGGTTGAATCCCAGTCCGCTGATGGAGCCTGTGACTATTGCCAGGTCTGCATTGTTAGGCGCGATCCAGGTCATCCAGTTGAACGTCTGCAGGAAGTTCATGAGGTAGTTGGGCACCCAAAAGTACAGAAACGAGACCGCAAACATGATCATGAAGAAGGAGTACCGCGACATGGTCCAGCCGTTGATGCTTTCTTTTCTGTTTGGAGCCAGCAGCGCTTTGTTGACAGCCAGAGTAGGAAGCAGAGAAGGCCACATGGCTTTGACGGGGTACACTGCGACTCGTTTGAGCAGCCCCGCCATGCCGAACCCCATCATCTGCGTCACCAGCATGAACACAAACTGGTAGCCGTAGCTGGCGGCCCATTTCTGGTTGTAGAAGGTCGGCAGCGCCTGGGTGATGATATTGGAGGTGATATACGGCGTTCCAGCGGCACAGGAGACCATGATGGTCGCCAGCAGTTGCTCCTTCTGGCTCCACACTCCGGGGTTCAAAGTGTACCGTTTTCCTCGGAAACTGAAGCCCCAGTCGGGAAGAGCGTACTGCAAAAAACGTCCACAGGGATACAGAAGAAGCTGGCACACTGAGGCGGCCAGGGAGATTGCAGGCAGTCTGACTGAGAAGAACTGGTTGACAAACGCCGAAATGGCGACCCAGATTGTTCCCAGCACCCACACTCGCCAGGTTTCGACAGTCGTGTCGGTTTCGTCATATGGGTCTGTCACGGACCGCACCTCCGGGTAGGGACTCCACCAGTGGAAGATGACGGCCCAGTAGCGCAGCAGCGTGGTGTTTTCGGGGTCTTCTTTCGCGGGGTCTTCCTTTTCGGGATCTTCACGTTCGCCAAAAGAGTCCAGCACGCTTCTCACCTCCATGCGGTACTCGTGGCGAAAGTTGTTGTCGTGGTCATGGTAGACGTAGTTGGTCCGGACTATTTGGAGAGCCCGGTCGATGGGCATTTCGGCCAGCTTTTCGGCCATGAAATGCACTTCCCGAGGATACCCTCCGTCCATGTCTGAGGGCGGAATACCGAGTTTGCAGGCCATCCATTCCACAAGATGTTCCTCGACTTCCACGACCTCGGCCTGCAGACCGGAGTCATCCTCGTCGTCGTCTCGAGGATCCTGCTTCATCCACAGCTCCTTGGCGTGCTTGGCGACGTCGATTACGTTCATTTTCTCTGGGGAGCAGAAGGGTCATTGTGACTACTGTACGGTACTTGTATAAATGGCCTCGTCGAATGGCGTTATCCAACGGCTATAGACGAAGACGCCACTGTGGGGAACAACCAAGAGGGTGCAAGAGTGGCGAGTCAATGGCTGCCAAGAAGAACAGAAGGCGTTCTAGAAACTTGGCATATGCAGCATACAGTACAAGGAGATATGGTGCGCCGAGAAAATGGACCTGAGAGCAGAAAAAGCTAGCATGATTCTCTAGAACACGGCGTCTCACTCGCTTCTGACATTTGGACCTCATTACGTCATTGGAGCCCTAGTGGTGGTAGGTAGGTTTGCCCCTGGCAAGAGCCTCACACTAGTTTAGCGTCACCGACGATATAGAGGTGGTGTTGGTGTGGGGAGTTGGAGAAAGTGAGGCTCTGGGGCGGTTCTTTCAGGTTTTGAACTCCTCGTCTTTCTACCATTTACATAGCTGTTTAGTGATCAATTGTTTTGAAGTACGTCCTATGGGTATACGCATACCTACTTCATTCAACACACATCACCAACTTTTCCGCTCACTTATGAACAGTTTCAAATTGAGACTAAGACGGCACCGATTGCAATTCTGAATGTATTAGTTCGACTCTAATGTATCCTTTATTTTCAAATTGATGTACCATTCATGTAGCAGGGTTAGTCAGGGTTACCAATACCGTAGTGAAGACAGTAGTCCAGAAAAATAAGTTCCAAGTGAGAAAGAGGAAGTGATAAGAGTACACAGAGTGATAAGAGTAAACAGGGCTCTTCTTTGAAAGCTACAAGTACAGCACTTGTACTACAGTGTTCCACCACCCTAGTGCAACCTATAAATCCATTTTGTGGGGAAATGCAACCCCCCGAAGTTGCACTAACGGAGTTATAGACCGGTGTATAGTCGATGGAAGTACAAATGGCTCAGTGCCGTGCAATGAAGCGGCGTAGAAGCGTGAGTTGTGGGGGTTCAGTATTTGGGGGGTTCAGACAGGTCTGAAGTCAACCCAGAAATGGAATTTCTGTGTTTTTCATTTTTCATTCGATCGAGATAACCAAGGGCCAAATCGAGGTCTTCAGACCCTACCTTACTCTGCTTTGAGCTTCAAGTTACACCCACCGATCATAACTGCGTGGAATTCAAGCCAAAAGAGCGAGTATTGCTCCGATGGAATCTGGAGCTGTACCAATAGAGAGCTCTGACCGAGGAGATTTCAGAGATATAGTGTTCATCACTCCAGCTCCACTGTATATCATTTTATGACGCATTACTCACTTTTACCTATTAAGCACACAAGGCTCTTCAAAAACTATCTGCTGCACGTTTGAGCTCGAGTGCCTTCCCACTCTTGTTCCGCCGCTCATCGGTACCACACTTACTCCTCTTGTGACGATCTCTGTCGTTTGCTGGGTATGAAGATAAGGCGATCAAAAGAAGGGTCAAGTGTCGAACAGTACTGAAATAACCAGTCAGAAGAAGAAGAGAGAATATACAAGAACAAACACAAGCACAAATACGTGGTCGTCACTTCCTCCTGGTTCTCTTGCTACCTCAGATCTTTTATATCTCTGAATCAGCTATAAGAAACTTTGTCCAAGAGACTAAAAGTTGGATTTTTTTTCAACCTGGAGGATTTCTTGGAGACCCTGAAGCCATTTGCACGCTCTCGACACCTCGTCCACCCCCATTTTCAACTCCACTCGGCTGCAGGGGTTCTCTTGTCTGCGTATTCAACATCAATATCCTCCACCCAGCGCCGTTGGAGGTGTGAGTTTATTACCACGTGGGGAAGAGTGAGAGAAGATAGAAAGGTGTATATGGTGTTGGAGGTGTTGCTTTGATATTCCATTTTGTCATTGCTTTTGCTTGAGTTCTTTTCTTTATGGTCACAAGTGGCTTCTTTCAAAGTACTGTACTGTAATCACTGAACAAACAGAACGTGCCATGATACCGATAAACCACTCGAGCATAGACTTTCAACGTTGTCTTACCACGCCGATCTTGCCGCAAGGGGAAGGGTAATTGCTTCGGGTGCGTGTGGTTATGCAATAGAGGCAGCGAATAGGCCTCACCGGTGGGCAGCGGCTTGGTGACAAGTAACCATAGAGCGTTGCTGTGGTGATGAGGGGGTGGAATGGAAGTTGGCTGTTGTACTCAGCAGTCACACAAACAGAAACAGAAGTCTCTACAAGTACAAGTACAGTACTGTACAGTCCTCACAACTGTACAGATGCAAAACTCATAACACTCCGTACTGCCATGCACCTGACTGCCTTCATTGGCACTTCATTGACAAGTGCCGAGTTGCTTTTGTGAGTCAATTGTTGACGGTACAGGGTTGACTGAAGTCACCATCCATAAAGTCATCGTCTTCCAAGTCACAGATCTGAAGACGTCCTCCTAATTGTATGTTCCACGGAACGGTTTCAGCCTCGAGAGCTTTCTTCTCGAGCTTTCTTCTCGAGCTTTCTTCTCGAACCGTTCAGGTGAGACAATCATAGTCGTTTTGAGTCACCAGAGCCACCTATCAACGTCTACGGCTGCAGTCCACCTGATCCCGAGTTTTCACGTAGATCTGTAGATCATTGAAACATGATAGCGTTGAATACCGGGAGGAGTATCAGATAGCTTACTAAGACGCAACATAGTTACGGCTCTCTACAGAAAACATAAGTTTAGACACTCTACGGGTGTTCCAACGCCCACCTCCAACACTCTCTCCTTGTCCTCACCTATGCGTCCCATATCCACCTCCACTTATCGTCTTCTTTGCAGCAAGTGCTTCTCACAGGTGTGTCGATCTTGAGCTAATTCACCACGTGAGGAGTTGATGTTGAGGTGGGTAAAGGTGGATGGAAGACGATGATGAAGTCTGTGATGTGATACTGCTATTGGTACTCCTCTGACGTTGTGTTCTGTCTTGGTGTACATTATCAAGAGTACCGGTACATATCTCTACAGCTTTTTTCCTCAAAGCCAGGCACAATCAGACCCCGAAACCTACGAGGGGAGGCTATTGCGTTTAACCGTGGCCTAGAAGCTCTGTTGATCAGTCAATCTGTTCTAGTGGAGGAGTTATGTTTGGAAAACGTGTATAGAAAACACATATATAGAGGTCACTACCCCCAGCCAGTTCTCCAAGACACTCCCCCCCCCCCCCCCAATGGTCAACGTCCGAACCCTGCTTGTCGCTGCTGCTGCCTCTCTGGCTGTGGCTGCTCCCGTGGCCCAGAACCAGAACCAGACTGGTGAGTCTGCTGCCGCCGTGTTCCCTCTGCCCAACATTCCCGGGCTCGAGGCTGCCGGCGACCTGATCCACGTGATCGAGATCTTCGCCGGCGTGCTCACCGGCACCATCGACGTCATCACCAAGCCCCAGGGCACCCGGCCCCAGATGATGCAGGTGCTCCAGGAGGCCATCGTCAAGCTCAACGCCGCCATTCTCAAGGCGACCCAGGACGTGTCCAAGCTGCCCGTGATTGGCGGAGTGGCCGGCCAGGTGGTCACGGCCGTCGTGCTCAACCCCATCGTGCACACGATTGCGCTGGTGGTCGAGCAGGTGGTTGCCGTGGTTGGTTCTGTGGCTGTTGACGGCATTGGCGCTGCCTTTGGCACTGTGCTGCACAACCTCATCACCAACATCTCCACCTTCATTGGTGTTCTTGCTGGCGCCTACCCCAAGATCAACGACGACCAGTCCGGCCTCAACTCGGCTACCGACCGTCTCAACTCTCTTCTTTCTTCTGCTTCTGCCTAAGGAGGTGGCTACCAGTAGTTTCCTCAACCCTTCTGCTTCGCTTGAAGCCCTGGCTCTATTGTGAGCATTCTACTCTATTAACTCAAGTAAACGACACAAACCTCAAGTAAACGACGACAACAAAAATCGACCGACCATCGACCTTTTATTAGTATATAATTTATAATACCACTGCTGGCCAGTGCTTTTGAAAAGAAGTGTACTGTATTACTTGTAACATCAAAGGAGAAGAAGCAACATCTTTAGTTATACCACTCCTAGACTTCAGACCTGAAGATCATAGATCAGCAGATCGACAGTGAAGATAGAAGAAGGTAATGTGAGATAACGAGGAGTGAAAAGAGTGAAAAACGTGTCTCAAGCAATAGTGGTATGAATGTGTGGTATGGTAGTGTGTGTAGTATTGTCATGTACAAGTAGCACAAGAACATCTACTACAACTTGAATAATACAGCTATAGCCCCCCAGAGTTGATCGCTTCATCCACATCCATCAGATGTACGACCTCCATATGCTCACCTCCACCTCAATAATCCCTCTAGAGTTGCTTTTTAAAAAGTATCCAAGTGGCCCCGAAGATTGAGGAGTACAAGGAGTTTCAAACACACTTGTAGCTAAAAGTGGGAGAAGTTTAGAGACGCTCTTGGATAACAAAGAGTCCAAGTGCAGTTCATTCAGTCATGTGACTCCCTGGGCTTCTAGAAGGGAGAACATTTCTCAAGTACTTTAGTTAGCTTTAGTTAGCTTTAGTTGGGGGATTTGTTATAGCACATGCTACAAAAATGTCCCAAAAACTAGACAGCTTTCTTATGTTTTTACCAAGGCTGAGTGGTACGAGTACAATAGAATGTCATTTACATCTCAAATCTTTCTACTTTTCTACATTCTTGAGTAGTAGTTGTTGTACCGTTGTAAGGATTAGTTAAACAACGTTTGTTGAGCTTAGTTAAGGATGTTCCATCTGACTGCATGATCTTCTGGTAAGTCATTGAGCTACACAAATAACAGCTAAATGTCACGAAATTGAGGAATTGACTCCAATTCACAAGAATTCCATTTTATTAATTTCGATTTATTTTGTTTGTAAATGTGTCTTAGCCGCATGCATGTCTCATGTCTCACTTGAACGAACCCTCCAGCTTACTCTCCATCTCTTCTACAAGTCATGACTTCCACAAACGACACAGAGTCCAAGTCTGACGTTCAAGTGACACAGAAACCCTTCCCTTGGGTGTCCTTCCTCCTCACACTCCTCGGAGTATATGGAATCTCGACACTTCACGACGTCATTCTCAAAAAATGGGATCTTGTGAAACATCATGTAGAAGGACAGCCCTGGAGTTTTGACTGGCACGCTTTCTGCGTGTCTGTGGGCGTCTTCACTGCTCTGGGAGTCACTGCCATTCTTCTAGTCCAGGCAGGAGTTCATTTGATGGCGTATTTGAGGAGAACTGAGGAAGTTCAGGGGGAGTCTTTTGAAGACGAAAAGATGCTAGAGAAGGGTGTTAATTAGGAGGTCTGCGGTTGATACTGACAAGGAGTACCGGTACTGATTCTTGGATCAGCTAACAAGAAGGATTTATTTATTGAATATCATAATACATCTGTTTCTCATCCTATGAGCTAGGCGAGTTTTGAGCTTGGAAATGAGAGATCAAGAACGATAGAAGAACAAATTACACTGCTGGGTTCCTCTTGGTAAAAGCCTCAACATCTCACTTCATCTTTATCGCCATGTTGACCTCAACCACACGGCTCTCTAACTTCAACTAGCCCACCTCCTCCACCCTACACGATATTCCTTTGAGATGATTGAGAAATGCTAGGGAGAGTCGAGAAGAAGTTTTTGTGGAGAACCAGAATTACTTCCAGCTTATTTCCTACTCTGGTTCAGCTAAAACTACTCCCCTAAGAGACATTAGATTTGAGTACTTGTAGGGCATAATCGACGCAAGAAGATGATCTTCTTTGAGAATAGGTATCGTGAAGAATCTCGGGAAGTTGAAATAGCAAAGTGATATCCTCAAAATGACCCATTTGTGTTCTTTCCAAGTTCATTTCTGTCACAGATCCATGTCGAATATGTTCGTTTAGAGATACTCTCTCCAGCTCTCCATAGCTATTCTGTAGAACCACCTCCTAATAGAACTTGCGGAGTTGTAATTGAACTCGAACACATTCCTTATCGATCAAAAATATTGGAATTGATGCCTCTAAAAAACATGTACCGTAATGTGATCCTGATGAGTCAGCCAAGAGATAACTGAGGAAAGATGTTCTATGGTGGTGGGAAAAACACTGGAATGTTTAGATGTGACGACAATGGTCAACTGGTTGTCTTCTATCTAAACGACTTGTTCTCTTTCAAAGACTCGATTTCTAGAGAGACTCCAGATCAATTAGTTAGGTCACCAAAGTATTAGTTCATATCAGCTAAGTATTAGTTAGGTTACCTGAGTATTAGTTCTGATAACCTAAGTATTAAGTAGGGTAACCTAAGTAAAGCCAAGTAGAGGCTAACGATAAAACCAGTAAGCTCACCATAACTCCTTGATGAAGACACCAAAACAAGATCACACCAGAGAAGCATTCTAGAACCCCAATTGAACAAACATGGCATTCTCACTTACTCTTCAAGTCCATTTTACTTCTATCGATGACTAATACATCACTTCAACATCATTCAACGGAGTACCTTCTTCATCACACCACCATAGCTCATCTAAAGAACCGAAAATACCACCACATGCCTATCACCGCTCTAGAGCGGCTAATTATAACGACTTGTAGTTAATCGCTCACTCTAGCGTAGATTAGAACAAGTCTACCGGTATCTAAGAGTTGCAGTAACAGGACAACATTTCATATTCAAAGGAGAGACATGTCCTGAAAGTGAGACACAACTAGACAGCCCTACAAGACCCCACCACCTCATTGTCAAACATCAATTTCCGTCAACTTCCGTGAATTTCCGTAAATCCAGTCCAAATCTCAATCTCTTTTCCCCTCTCCACTTGGCAACGGGTCTACATACATAATCGAGGCCTGCTATAAAATAGAGTTCCGAGGATGTTTGCCTTGAGCTAGAGGAACACGATAAACCGGTGAGAAAATGGCTGAAAACGGGGGAAAAACAAGCAATTACTAGCTTGGACACAGATAAACCAGATTGTCAAGTTTTTTCAAAGATTCTCCGTTTTCTTCCACGTTTTTCCGAACTTCTCCGACTTACTCCCAATTTAGCCGAGTATTTCCGCATCTCCAAATCCACCCCAAATGTCCCTCTTTACTCGAAAAAAGTGCCAAAAATGTTGCTAAAACAATGGCACCCAAATACCCACCCTAAACCACCATATAAACCGCTCACCGTCACTTTTGGATCATTTTGAGCCGCCTCTAGAGAGCTTCCAAAATTACTCTCCCGAAGCTATATGTAAGAAATGTTTGAGATAACAAAGAGTCATTTACAAGTACAAGAGTTTACGATAACTGTCAACGTCACCAAAGAGCGTGAAAAAAACGTCGGAAAAAACGCAGACTGCATTTTTGACACCTGGCGAATCACGTGGTTACCTCCAAATCACACCCCTACCCCCCAATCCGCCTCAATTCCGCTTCTCCTATTCTCGGAAATAATCGGACTGACTTTTTTTTTTTAAACTTATCATTTAGGACCGAAGCCGAGGTGCAGACCACTGTACGCGTCTACACCAAGAGTCGAATCGTATGATGGCTGTAAGGGTGACGGAATGACAGACTGAGACATGAGAGATGGAGCCGAGTCGGGAAAGTGACGAGATAAAGAGGGAAAAGGGACATTCTGATTACGTAAGCGGAGCCGTTGTTTGTGTGCACAAAACCAGGTCATTGTCTCCTCTCCCGTCTATTCCCTTGGACCGACCCCGCACGACTCGCATTTATTGTCGTTGATTGACAAAGTGTGATTTGGCGCATATTGTGCAACTCTACTGCGAGAAAGAGGAGAGAGTCCAATAAAACGGCGAAAAATGGCCGAAAAAGGACGGGGAAAACGGCAAAAGCACTAGCGCGACCAATTGAGACGATTTGCGGCGTTCTTTTCTTTCCCCCACCCTCCCCACCCTCCACAGTTAGACCCTCCCCCCTCACTTCTTCACATGCGAAACTCTAATCTAAATAATTACTCACCACGTATCACTGCACCACCTCTGTCACCTCTCTCTTCTTTCTCCTCCACACCACAACCACACTCCCCCACACGATGCTCCGAACCATCTGTCGAACCCACGCCGTGGCCGCCTCCAAGGTGCTGCGAGCCTCCTCCGCCCCCGCCGTCTCTTTTGCGCGTTTCCAGAGCGTCTGGGCCAAGGTCCCCCAGGGTCCCCCCGACGCCATTCTCGGCATCACCGAGGCGTTCAAGAAGGACCCCTTTGAGCAGAAGATCAACCTCGGTGTCGGCGCCTACCGAGACGACGGCGGAAAGCCCTTTGTGCTGCCCTCCGTGCGAGAGGCCGAGAAGGAGGTGGTCAACCAGGAGCTCGACAAGGAGTACGCCCCCATCACCGGTGTGCCCGCCTTCACCAAGGCCGCCGCCGAGCTGGCCTACGGAGCCGACTCCCCCGCCGTGCTGGAGGACCGAATCGCCATCACCCAGACCATCTCCGGAACCGGAGCCCTGCGAATCGGAGCCGAGTTCCTCAACAAGTTCTACTCGTCCAAGAAGATTCTGCTCCCCCAGCCCTCGTGGGCCAACCACAAGGCCGTGTTCACCGCCGCCGGCCTCGAGCCCGCCACCTACCGGTACTACGACCCCAAGAACATTGCCCTCGACTTTGAGGGTCTGATTGCCGACCTGGAGGCCGCCCCCAACGGCACCGCAGTCCTGCTGCACGCCTGCGCCCACAACCCCACCGGCGTGGACCCCACTCCCGAGCAGTGGCGAAAGATCGAGGAGGTGGTCAAGGCCAAGGGCCACTTCCCCTTCTTCGACATGGCCTACCAGGGCTTTGCCACCGGCGACGTGAACCGAGACGCCTACCCCATCCGGTACTTTGTCGACCAGGGCCACGAGGTCGCTCTGTGCCAGTCCTTCGCCAAGAACATGGGTCTGTACGGCGAGCGAGTCGGCGCCTTCTCTCTTGTCTGCGAGAACACCGCCGAGAAGAACCGAGTCGACTCCCAGCTGAAGATCATCATCCGACCCTTCTACTCCAACCCCCCCGTGCACGGCGCCCGAATCGCCGCCACCATCCTCAACAACCCCGAGCTCAAGAAGCAGTGGCTCGGCGAGGTCAAGCAGATGGCCGACCGAATGATCAAGATGCGGGCTCTGCTCAAGGAGAACCTGGAGAAGCTGGGCTCCCAGCAGAACTGGGACCACGTGACCTCCCAGATTGGTATGTTCTGCTACACCGGTCTCTCCCCCGAGCAGGTGGAGCGACTGGCCAACGAGTTCTCCGTCTACGGCACCAAGGACGGCCGAATCTCCATTGCCGGAATCACCTCCCAGAACGTCGGCCGACTGGCCCAGGCCATCTACGAGGTGACCAAATAGATTATGATTAACGAGTAATGAAGAAATAAGCGAGCGGGCCTGCCCTTTGCTTGATGAGTTTTGACTGTGTGAGTAGGTGGTGTAATTAGATTGTTAACTGTAACTGCAAGACTGCGAGCGACTCGTGGTGTTAGGAGCGATACAAGTGATGCTGTAGAACTACACTTGATAGACGTATTGTCGATCTATCAATGCGAGGTGAGTTTATCAGTGAGTGGAGTGTACTTAGAAGAGTGAAGACATGTGACTGATGAAGATGGTGAATAGGTGGAGCTGTAGTCTCATAAGTAGCTCTTCTTTGTGGATACTGTCCTCTCAGACATTGTATTGAATGGCAGCCTCCTTAAGCATAGTGACTGTGAGAACCAATTGAAGAAGAAGGAACAGGATGATGATCTGATGACAGTGATTAACTGAGATGATGACTGGAATGAATGTCTAAATTTCACGTGGTGAAGTTGTAGAGAAAGACATATTAGTCAGGGTTAGTCAGGGTTACTTTACTACGGACTTCAAACAACTCTTACACTCTATAGTCTCATATCTCGAGTCTTACCTTCACACGAGACAAGAGCTCTTCACTGTACATTCTGATTTTTAACGGCATTCAGCTCACCTTCCACTGTCTTTACTTCAACTGATAAATAACCCGAACCCCTTGACCGTTTATTTCCCTAATTCTCGGTTAGGTGCATTTGTACCTGCATCCAGGCACGGCTGAAGGGAGATAAAGAAGATGGAGAATGGATGGAAATAAATAATTTTTCTCGGATATTTTTTATGTTTCAACAGACGTTTCCCATGAGTTTCTTGTTTCCTTGCTGGTACAAGTACAGACGTTGATATGTCCTACATCAAATACAAGTAGAGTGTTTCTTATAGAGACTCAGAAAACAGTAGTTGACTACTCATAGAGATATTTGATGCTGCATCGGGTCATAACTCGCCAAAAGAGTCCCATTATTCTCTCTTCCTGTGGTTTTCTTCAAAAGAACGCACATTTTGCATTCTCTTGAATATGACATTTAGGTATCTGCTGAGGATTCTATATTGACAACCAAAAGTGGGCCATAGTTTCCATATGGTACTTGTAAGGTATCAAAATGTTCGTCTTGATCTCCCCAATCCTCTGGGAGTACTTTCATACAATTATACCCCTTGACATCCTGAATATGAAAAACGTCAGACATCAACATTATACTTAGCCTTGTAACTATTAGCTAGAAGAGTCAACATCCCATGAGCTATCCTGTCTAGTCTACTCTGCCACAGGTTATGACACTCGTTACTAAGAATAACAGCTACATTACTAAGCCACTTCATTTATTTTCTTCTCAATATTTTCACTTTAGGTTGTGAGTGAGTCAGACCAGAGGGTGCCTTCAAGCCAGTATATTAGTAAGGCACCATATCAATATTATTGCCCCCACTCCCTCCCCCAACATCCACAACCTTAACTCCCTTTCAACCAATCAAAACCGCGCATTTCTGGCACCCCCACATCGTCTCCGATATCGGCCACTCTCCCATGACACATTTCTTATTACTAACATCAAACCTAGATAACCAGGCTGCAGAAAATACACAAGTTGAAAAACACAAGTTGAAAATCACACTTCTAAACATCTTACACAAACACTCACAACACACACAACCCCCAAAATGTCATCGATACTGTCGGCTGACGACCTGAACGACTTCATCTCGCCTGGAGCCGTGTGTATCAAGCCTATTAATGTCGACAAAACAACAGAAAACGCGGAAATCGAAATCGGAGCAGAAGGACAGGCTCTCGAAGTAGGCATAGATGGCACACAAAAAGAACTCGAACCCGCCCAGCTGTCGCTCAGCGACTGTCTCGCGTGCTCCGGATGCATCACCTCGGCCGAAAGCGTGCTGGTGGCGCTCCAGAGTCACACTCAGCTGCTGGACGAACTGAAGAAAGAAGCCGAGTTGCCGAGTGGCGAAAAACGCATTTTTGTGTGTTCGGTGAGCCACCAGGCCCGAGCCAGCTTTGCGGCGGCCTTTGGCGTGTCCGTCGAGGAAGCAGACGCAAAACTGCACTCGCTGCTATTGGATACCCTGGGATTCGACTATATAGTGGGCATGGGAGTTGGACGAGAAATTTCGCTGATCCATAGCGCCCAGGAGGTGGAAAAATCAACACAAAAGCCCGTCATGGCCGCCTCGTGCCCCGGGTGGGTCTGCTACGTGGAGAAAACACATCCCCACGTGATTCCGTACCTCTCGGGAGTCAAATCACCACAGCAGATTTGTGGATCGCTGCTAAAAAAGGTGATTTGCGACACGAGAGGAGTCAAACCCAGTCAGGTGTATCACGTGAGCATCATGCCGTGCTTCGACAAGAAGCTGGAAGCCTCACGTGACGAGTTTTCTGTCGAGGAAGAAGGTCACGAGGAGAAAATCCGAGACGTGGATTGCGTCATCACCACCAAAGAGGTGGTCCAGCTGCTCGCCGAGAAGGATATGAGTTTCGGGGCACTTCCCGAGATTGAAAAGTCGCGTCTGTACACCTCAGTCCCTCAAAACTGGCCTGCTGAACGAGACTGGAAGAATCACGTGGGCTCTTCGTCTGGAGGGTACCTGCATCATGTTCTGACGACTCTGCGGCTTCAGCATGACCCCTCCGAGACTCGCACTCGTGTCGACGCCTCCATGGGCAAAAACCAGGACGTGATGGAGTACTCTGTGGTTGACACTGAGACTGGAGAAACTGTCGCTTCTGCGGCTCAGGTGTACGGCTTCCGAAACATCCAGAACCTGGTTCGCAAGCTGAAACCCAGCCGAGGTAAAGGTAAGGTGGTTTCAGCGAGAAGGAGCGCAAAATCAGTCTCAGCTGCTCTCAACCCGTCGTCCTACTCCTACATTGAGGTCATGGCGTGTCCCGGAGGCTGTATTAATGGCGGAGGACAGGTAGGAGCTCCCGAGGGCGTGACTGCGCGAGAGTGGAAGGACGTGGCGGAAAAACTGTACAATTCGATCCCCACCGAAGCTGTCAGTGAAGAGGTGGTCACGTGGGCGAAAAAGGTGTGGGGAGGAGAAAACGAGGACAGGTTGATTACGGCGCATTACCAGGAGGTCGAGAAGGTCGATCAGGGCTTGGCTTCGACATGGTAGAAGGTAAAGGAGGTGGAAAAATCAAAAAGCACTGCAAGTACATAGATACTGGACATATATTTATTCAATAAACGTTTGATTGACTGATGAGGGGGTTAAAGGGTGTGCCATGAGTAGGTGGTATAGTCATTTGTATTCTTGACTTATCTTGCTTCTATATAAGAGTTATACAGAATGATGCCTCTAACTTTTGCTAGAGTAGAGATAAAAGGACGAGAACTTCACTGTTGAAATGCTAGAGAGAAAAGGAGTTGAATGGTATCGTTACGAGCAGATATCTCTATAATATCGCTTCATGGAAGATTATCGGTGAACCTGGGGAAAGAAACACAGCATCACCATAAACAGCTCAAAACGAATGCAAAAGTACGGTGAAGAGTATCATTGGAGTCCCCAGCGACTACCAAACACGTTGGTGAAGTTCCCCAAGGCACTGATATAGTCGATCATTTTTTATCAACGTTATTGTTTATGTAGGTCAGGGGATATGAAGATAACTTCTGGACTAAAGGGGTTCCTAAAACTGGATATGATCTCAAAGTATGCAATGGCGTTTATTATCAGATACTCCACATTTCAACTGCTCCTAGATCTTCTTCCAGTTGGTATTCTATATTGACCCCATAGAATTACTAATAGACAGGGTGAAGCCAAAAAAAAGTATACTGTAAGGTCGTCATGTTCGAACAAAGCACCAAAAAGGCTCTGAAGGAGAGAAAGTAGATGTGTGGTGGAAGACATTGAGCTGTTTGTGCTGTGAGATACAAATACTGTAGTTTGATAGTGTACAGTATGTAGTGTACATTTGTTGCATTTAGTTCAGGGTTCAAGAAGACTCCAAGGCTGACTCCAATAACTATTTTCTATGAAGACTGTGTACCACTGATACCGGATACCATCCTTCGTTTATTTTACTATGAGCTGTCTTGTTCTCGTTACTACGGTACGGGTACGACAACTCGTAATTACTTCAGATAAGTCTGCTTACTAATCACAGATCTCAGCCCCATTATGGTCCACCTTAATTCAGCCCACTCTATTTGTGTCACTTGTTTCTCCCACTTATGTTCCCACTTTATTTCCTCTCTTCTTCTTCTTCTTCACTCTTCACACTTCCACACTTTCTCCTCCTTTCCCCTTCTCCACATTCGAGTGCGAAGCACGAGAATGTTCTCACTCGAATGACCACCACAGGAAACAACCAAAGCGGCGGACGCAATCATGTTCTGTCTCCAATTCGGCGGGCGTTTCCAAGGTGGACCTTTGAGTGCGAACGTTCGAGTGCGAAGCACGAGAATGTGGAAAGGGGAATAAGGCTCTGTTTGTGTAACTTGTTACACAAGCAGTGTCCTGACTGTGGACATTCGAGTGCGAAGCACGAGAATGTTGAGAGGGGAAGGCACTGGTGTGGCTCTGTTTGTGTAACTTGTTACACAAGGGGTGTCCTGACTGTGGATATTCGAGTGCGGAGCATGAGAGTGTGGGAAGGGGGGGGACATTGGTGCTGTGTTAACCGTGGGCTCTGTTTGTGTAACACAGTGCACAAGCGGTGTCATCACAAGGGAAAAGGTGACTTCCCATAGTACGAGGAGTGGGGATTATTGACTACCGTGGGAAGGGGAGAAGACACTGGTGCTGTGTGACTGGGCTCTATTTGTGTCACACAAGCGGTGTCACTGACAGTGATATCACAAGGAGACTCCATTCTTCTCGACTCACGGTGTTCTCTCTTTGTGCAACACAGTACTGTACACAACTGTTGCCATACACTGACAGTGGGATCACAAAGCGGAGAGGGCGGTGACTCGCCAGTGCAATGTACTGGTATCAGGTACTCTGTCTATGTAATCTAGTACCGGTACATTAGTGGTGTCACTGACATTAGTCATCTACCTGTTTTTGAAGACCTCCTGTTCTCGAGATCTATGTCACTGACAGTGGTTGTCTATCCTTGTGAAGATCCCCTGTTTGTGGGGTCTCCTGTTCCTCCCGGTCTCACATACAATCACAGTGTCTCTTCAAGAACTTGTCTCTGTACAAGTCATTGACCAGTTTTACTACAAGTACTCTCCTTCAGTCACCTGTTTTCTTTCCTTCTTACTTCCACCCAGCACGGTCAAACTCGACCATCAGATCAGTGTACCCCTTACCACCGTCAACCCAGCCCTTGATGCCGTCCTCGAGAAGGTACACCTCAATGTCCCTCTCGCCCAGGGCAGAAAGTCGTAGAACCACCAGGCGACCTTGATGGCTCTGTGTCGAAAGGACCAGCAGTGCACCACGATATCCGTTCTTGACGGTGCCTCAACGAATTGCATATCTCTAAGCCAAGTATACTGCTTTGACAGAGAAACGAACGAACTGCTATTCTCGAAAAACTGGCTGCTGCAACACTATAGAGCCTCTTTTGTTTCATTGTGTTCATTGGTGAAGGTGAGAGGTAGTGGTTGAGTCAGGGTTAGTCAGGGTTGGTCAAGATGAGAGGTAGAAGTATCCCTTAACATGGTCAATAAGCTGGAATGAATCTTTGACAGACTTGATCATATCTAAAGTCCAGGTTTCGGCAGCTGTGCTATCAGAAGAGTGAGACAGTGGTATCACATCTGTGGATTCTTGGTGAGTTGACTGACCAAACATCCAGAATCTTGCTGTCAGAAGTGGTTTGAAGTTGTCGGATAACCACAGCCTAAGGGGACTTCATTAGACGATGGAACAGTTTCTATTCTCTTGTCACAACCTTTCAACGATAAGTTATGGCTTCATGCTTGGTCATTGAGCAGCTAAGGTGAAACCTCAGACTAACTACTTAATTGACTATTTGTTGTTACCGTCATGGGGCACTTCAAGGTCTCTCTAGGATGCTAGATCTTGATGATACCTGTGTGGAATAGCACTGAAAACAAAACTACAACTACCCCGAGCTCCAGTCAACCTGACGTCACATATTTGACTCTTCTTTGCTCTCTACCACAACTGAAACCACACAATCACACTGACACCACATGAAAGCACTTGTTCAACGCCAAGAACTCTTCTCTGGCCACTTTCTCTTTTTTCGGTCTTTTTTCGGCTTTTTTCTGTTTGTTTATTCGGTCTTCAGGCGACTCAAGACTCACATCCCTGCAGGTGAGACACACCTCCTCGATATTCAAGACATTTACTACTTCCAGACATGTGCATGGAAAACAGGTAAATCTGTCGCCAGATACTACCGCGCTGGTGGCTCCAGCATGGGAAAGTAAGCAGCCACAAATTCGGATACGTTCACTCGCCAAATCCTCGCTTAGCAGCCATGCACTGCTGATCCGTGCATAGGCGAACACGAGAGGCGGTAGAGGTATAAAAATTGATACAAGAGAGGTGGAGCTAAGGGAGTGGGATCTAATGGTAGCTCTAAGTCCAAAGAGCACACTGTCGAAATTCCTGCTGTTGTATCACCTCCCCTTATGCTTTTATGACCATCCTCAAAATGGCTGCTTATTCCCTACATGCATGGTACAGCTGCACATACACATCTCTCTCTGCTGCCACACGACCTCAAAAAGCCCGAAAACGCACTTCTTCTCCGGACCCACCGTTTCGCGTCCCGGGACACCTCTTCCGCCAACTCCATCTCCTTTCTGAGACATTCTAGGCTGCGTGAGGCGGGCTATGCAGGATGAGATGGGCTGCAGAGTGGGTCCGCGAATTCGGAGAGAAGTAGTGCAGATGGAGACAAGTGGAGGGTATGTGGGTGAAGCTGCGGCTCAGGAGACCCGTTTTGTGCACTCTCGGAGCCACTATCTTTGTTGTGGGTGTTTTTATGGCATCTCAGGAACGCGATGACCTAGACACTTTAATGAGATCAAAGTTTCGCTAAAGAAAATTTTAGACGTGGTTGGAAGTTTGATAAACAAGTAATGAGGGCAGCTATTTACAGGGTGAAAGTCATATATGGTCTGAATAGCTTCTATGAATGACCATAACTGTCAATTTTTGATTTTCCTCTTGTCAGTTTTTTTGTTTGATGAGTTTTCGTTTTCGGTGATATTTGTTTTTTTGAACTTTAACAGCCTCGTCGCTGAAATGTTCACAACACGTGATACAAGACAATGTGGGGTATAAGGGGTATTCTGGGTGGTTTGTGTGTGACTCTGAGTGAAGAGGTTTCATTTTCGGGCTTTTTCTGTGAATCCTGGCGTTTTCTGACCATGTCTCAGTTTCTTATGCAAGCTAAAGTGGGTCGATATAGGATGGGCTAAAAGTTGATTTTCAGAGCCGCAAAAGAGAGCTCAAGTCGAAAAATGTCTCGGGCGGTTGTTGATCTTCACCTCTGTCGAGTTTTCCTTGTTTTCTTTGCTTCACCTGTCTCAGTGTTTTGTGAGGTGGGAAATTACTGATCATAATAGAAGTACTTGTACATACTTGTACAGTACAAGTAAATGACGAATAATGAAGATATAACCATGGGAACTCTTTCAATACCTCAGCTCGAGTTCTGGCAAACCTCTAAATAACTACTCACAGTTCTAGAACCACCCAAAGCCGCACTAATGCACATCTTGTAAGCCACCGTATACACCACGTACCAGTACTGTACTTGAGAAAAAGAAATATACAGCCAGTTCACGAGCTTGAGCTTCAGACAGGCGTCACTCGGAGATTTACTTTTGCTGTAGGTCTTAGACACTGATGCGCGGTAGGTCTGGCGCTTAGAGTGAGACAGAGGATAGGTGGAGGTACTGTAATGGAATGTAGGGTGGAGGAGGTGCATCTAAATGGCTGAAAGTGCATACTTGTGATTTAGTGTGATTGTGTATGGATTAATAGAATACAGAGAATTGATAGAATGCTTTGGAGTTGTTGAGACAAGTGACTAGAAGCTATATTTGAAGTGGTTAATCCCTCTCTCTGGTGTATGCAACATGTGAAGACGAAGAACATTAGTCAGGGTTAGTCAGGGTTATCTTGTTTAAGAGGGCTGAGACTCTGAACATGTTACTAATCATTGCTTAACCCCATAAGCTGATTCTAGAAGGGATTACCTCAGGTTTCATTTCTTTTTGCAATTAACCACTTCCGCCGTATTCGTTATCTCGTACTCGTTCCACATGGCTGTCTCACAATAGAACCATGTCTTACTAAGGATCCTTAGCCGCTTCAAGAACAGCAACTGATATTTGAATATAACGAACTCATCAAGACTGGTCACATGACTTCTCCTGATCTCGCTAGTCCCTAATTTCGCTATTAGCCTAATTTCACTGATTCTACTTGTACAAATTTTCTCCATGGTAATCTCATTCCGTACCTCTGTCCTGTATATCGAACAAGTGCTCAAGAAATCATTCTACATACTCGTACGTCCTAGTACATACTCGTACGCACTCTTGGACCAGCTATACGGGCTGGTGCATGAATCCACAGAGTCGAGCCATGAATGTCAACGTTCGGAACACGGAAGGGCAAAAAGTGCAGACCCGAGGTATCGCGTACTTCTTAGATGTGGGAGAATAGAAGGAAATCAAAATTGAAGTGATAAAATTGGGTAACTGAGTGCGAGGGTGAGGGTGGTATTGGAGAGTGTTTAGACGATCGTCTTTCAACTCACTTGGTTCAATCTCGTCACAAAATTTCATTTCTCGTCAACAAAACTTCTTCTCCCTCTATAATTCTCAACTCCACTCCCGGATGAGCAAATTATCAGCCGAGATATGTAAGGGATGTGATTATTTATTGGCGGAAATCGGAGAATATCGGGAAAGAAGGACACGAAAAGGTCTAGGTACAGTACCACCTCAACAGACAGTATCCATACTTGTACATCAACGACAAGCCGAATAGCCGATTTAGCCGAGTTGTAGAGAGCAATTGGTGTTCAATGGCAACCATACGACTTCTCGTACGGTACTTGTACGCACTCGTACAGTAGCTGAATGAGATGCTTGTACACCCTTGCCTTGATGTCATCTGAGACAGATTGAAGCGGTAAGTGTAGCGGAGATAAGGCTTAAAGCCGAAAATGACGTAGTGGAGAGACCGAGGCTGGTGTGAGAGGCGGGATTTTGTGTTTTTAAAGCCATTGTCTCAACTTCTGAGCTGTTCCATTTGAGTCGTCCTTTTGTTGAGTCCTATAGGCGATATTTTTAGGTGGTGGTACTCTTAGGTTTGTCTCGAATTTTAGAGAGACCGTTTACGGAGTGTGAGACGTTTGAGTGAGACGTTTGGGTGAGACGTTTTCAGAGTGAGACAGCAAGATAGAGAAGGGAGTGGTAGGACAAGGACCCTGATTAACCCAGACAATGGCAGACAACGGCAGACAACGATGAGCCGAGTATTCCGAGCCGATAGCCGAGCCAATGGTTTTTCTCATATGCCCCATTCTCCATTGTGACGTCACGTACACCTCCTCACTCAGCCACGTCCCATGACCACATGGCGCCACCTCAGCCACAGTGGCGCAACAAATATCTGGTTTGGTCCACTTTTCGCTTGCTCGTACCTCGCGGGCCGCATCAGGCCGGAGAGTGAGTAGAGTTGAGCAAGGCGGAAACGAAAAGTGGTGGGGAGAAGAAAGAGAGAAAAAGCAAGAAGAAAGAAAGAAAAAGAACGAAAAAGGAAACAAAAACGATAGCCACAAAGCCAAACGAAACGTGACACAAACACAAAGTCTTCGGGGAGTGGGAATGGAGAATGGGATGTTGGGTTGCTGGTACAGTGGGCATGGCTAAGTGTTGGGTCAAGTGTTGGTTAACTAGATTACTTTTTATAGTCACAGATTACACAAGCTACTTTAAAGTCCCACCAAGTCCCAACTCAGTTTACTTGGAATTAGTTGGATGGTCAAGTATCGTAGGAATACCACGATTCCACCACCACGTCCACCTCCACGTCCACCTCGCTTAACCTCGCTAAATCGCAAAGTCCTCTCGTCATCTGCTTGGCTGGCTCGGTCTCGCTGGCCGGCTGCACCCCGTATTCTCCTGAAACTGGCGATTCACTTTGGCAGCAAAAAACGTTGTCATCTGGAGACAGATTAGCCGAAGGTTAAGAGGTGCAAGTGGGCGATCTGAGATATAGCTACGAGCACAGTACAGTACCTGAATACTGGTTCCTGTGTGGTGATATGATGGAGTTGGGATTTGAGGTGTCGTTTTTGGGTGTATTTTTGGGTGGCATTTTGGGGCATTTTTGTATCAGAATTTTGGACATTTTGGGGCATTTTTGTATCAGAATTTTGGGGCATTTTGGGGCATTTGGGACACCTTAATTTTGGGTCAGTGAAAACTCAAGACAAGACATATACGAGACACTTCATACAACACACATCTAACAAGTAATTAACGCTACAAGTAGACTTGCTTTTCCCCGTATCGTAGTTACTCACACTTCACACTCCCTTTTACACTCCCTTTCTGCACCTTCTCCGAAGGGCAATAATATCCCTGCCAAGCTGCCAAGGCAAGAAATTAATGTGGAGAAAGACTGAGACAGTAGACAATGGTATCAGACAATGGTGTGGACAATGGTGTGGACAATGGTATAGACAATGATGTCAGAGATCACCTGTAGGAGTATTTGTAATACCCCAGAAGTAGACTATTTGTATTTGTATTTGTAATAGGTCGTTCAGGTCAGAGTACGTAATAGGCCATTTCTATAGGTCTGAAGATACTCCACTATACTCAATCACCTGAGATACGATTACTGGTACTCAACAGCCTGAACCCTTGGTTCAGCTCATACTTTGATCGACATTACCCCAGTTAACCCAGATCTTGACAGCAACGTTGGAGTGCTTGTATTCTGACAGCACTGTCACAGTTCCGTCAGATCGTGTCATTCTGAGATTTCCGAATTCCGAATTCCGAATTCCGACTTCTGATTCTGATTTCTGTGGCACTCGTGACTCTCGTATCCTTTCTGTGGCATCATGTATCTCTGTACAAGTGTACTCGTACCTCTTCGAAATCTATTTATAAATATGACTCTCAACAGTGGGTCATGTGTCTGTGCCAGTTGGGTAGTGTGCAGTTCTGAATGCGGTGAAATACGAGCACCGTACAGCTCACGTGTTAATCTGCTGTTATGACTCAGTATCCTTCCGTCATAAGCTGTCTGTAAGATTACTAATCATCGCTACCTTACAGTTCTAATCTTACAACGTCTTGACTACACATAGCCTTTGACGTTGACAGACATCAGTCGTGCCTGGCATGTCTCAGCTCAGGGTTAGTCAGGGTTAGCCATACAGTACAAGCGGATTTGGTGGAGTTACACAAAGTGCTTTGAAGTGCTTTTTTCCTTAAGTGCTTTTTTTGCCGATCTTTTCCGGAAAGGATACGGCAAGTGTGAAGTCAGAAATCGTGAAAACGACGAAATCGAAAATACCGAAAATCGACGGAAACCAAAACCACCATACATCCAGACTCTCCTCACTGCGGGGAATCGATTGGTACTCTTGTTTTTCCAATCGGAGCAATATTCGCCGTTTCAGATGACATCATATTATCACCATGTGAATACATAAGCGACTTGAGAAATGAGAGCATTGAGAGGTAAGAGGAGGTAAGAGGAGCGTCGTCACGTGATCAGATGGAGGTATTTGGTTGTTGGTTATCTAACTAGAGTATGGACTATCCGCTGAATAATCTGCTTACATAAGCGGATTATGTAAGCTACTTACGTAATCGCTTACATAATCCGCTTACGTAATCAACTAAAAAACGGCATAACAGGATTAAGTCCACACTCCACCAACTCCACCAACTCCACCAAATACCCCCAACACACCCTGACTAACGGAGCACGTCCACGTGACCCGCTGCACAACTTGCTTACATGCTTACATAAGCGTATTACATAAGCAGCTTACGTAAGCAGCTTACGTAATCAACCAAAAATCCGGCAAAAACAGATAATCCACAACTCCACCATCTTCACCAAATACCCCCAGCACACCCTGACTAACCCTCGCTAACCCTGGCTAACCCTGCTTGACGTTTGTGGCACGATCGACTTTCTCCCTGGCACATGTTTGGGACGTCATTCGGGCGATGGAAAGTGCGACATTCGGGCCGTTGAAAGAGCCAGCAGGGCTGTTTGCGACTTGGTATTTTATTATATTATATCGTCTCCACACCAACAACTGTCTCATACAAAAAAAAAACACAATCTCGTAACTTTGCCGACCTTCGTATTTTAGCTCAGCCGCACCTTTTCGGCAATTACGGTTTTAAGCAAAGTGAGAGTGTGGAGAGTGTCATCCAATGGTTGTACAGAGGTTTCTACCCGCTCCTGATGCTCTGGTCACGTGACTGGAGTTTTTCCTGAGTTTTTCTGATTTTCTGATTTTCTCAGTTTTTCCAATTTTCTGAGTTTTTCCAATTTTCTGATTTTCTGTTGACCCACTTGCCCACCTGTCCACCTGTCCACCTTTACGCGCTATCTGCCCGAATACTCGCGTGTGGACGCTCCTGGTCTGTATCTTGGCCGTTGAGGTGGGTTTACGGGTTTTTAAGGGGTGGTTTTTTTTTTTCAGATTTTCCCCCGTATTTTTGGTATTAATGGCAATAACAATTATTATTTTTTAAAATAATCAAAAATAAAAATAATCAAATAATCAAAAATAAAAATAATCAAAAATAATCCCCAAAACCCACACTCCGAGATCTCGGCTAGCCAGAAGCCGATCTCGACTCCCCTACACGCCCTGCAAGATCGACAGGGTGAGCCGTATAAAAAATAGACACAGAGTTTGAGAGGAGGGAAATTAATGGAAAATAGAGAAAACAGAAAACAAAAAATAATTAAAAAAAAAACTGGAAAAATTGGAAAAATTGGAAAAATTGGAAAAATTGACAAAAATTGACAAAAATAGCCACAAATGCCCCCCTACCTCCCATCACGTGACCAAATTATTTACCACATTTCCACCTCCCCTCCTCATCCAACACCCTCCCAATTAACCTCAATATTTGGTGCCGTTTTTATTGTCCCAAATACGGAGCTATACGTGATAATACAGCAAAGGCAAATTTAAAAAAAAACAAAAAAAAAAAAATCGCAAAATCCCGCCTCGTTCGTAAACCTCGTTCCGGTTATCCGGCTAGCGAGAGAATATCGCACACAAACACCCGACCCTTCCATCATGCATCTTTAGCGACTAACGAATCCGGCTAATGACAAGTAGCGATATTCTGTTCCTGACTTAAATGATGGTTAAACGAGAACATGGAAAACCAAAGAAATAAAAAAGAAATACCCAAATACAAATGCCCAGAAATGTGCCACCGGCTCTCGACCTCTCTCTCTCCTCATAATCCTATTGTGTGCGGTCTCATACGGTATATTAAACTGTGGCAGATCCAAGACATGGGGCTGGCAAAAGCAATGACGAAAAAAGGTGGAACCAAGAAAAACAAAAAAAAACAAACCACAGCCTACCTCCCTCAAGCCAGACCACGCCGTCAGCCCGTTGAATCTTATATATACGATGTTGTATGAGTTTGAGTCACCAGAGAGCTACTACTGTAGTTGTACTTGTTTGGCTTACTAGTGTTTGGCTTACTAAGCACTCGCTTAACAGACACGTGTTGTCAGAGGTGCCATTGTGGATTCTTCGAGAATGCTCGTTTAGGACGTTTGTCCACATCCGGGGTCAAATGCTCCGTTTTTGCCTGTTTGAGAAGCACATATTTGTAGGTTTAAAGGAAAGTGAAAAAATTAAAAGTGGAAAAAGGATGATGCATCTAACGAGCAGAAATGGGTCAATGAAAATGTTGGTAGATTATGAGCTGGGAGGATAGGTGGCACATCTTATGACTTATGACGGGGGCACGTCTTATGACCACACCTTATGACAATCTCCACTAGTCTCATCTCAATCTTAAATGAATCATGTCTCGACAACAATTGGACCATTGTATGCAGTCCACTGCACAACCTAAATGTACTTAGTCACCTGGATGGATTGGATGTGGAGTTCCAAAAATAGGCGGAAAATCGTCGCATTTTTTGCAAACAGCTGAGTGAGGCTTGGTAGGTCATGTGACGGGCACACGTTCTATACTGCAATTCTATACAGTGCAAAAGTGGGACAATTGGGAGGTTCTAGAGTGTTGGTTTGTAGTGTTGAGGAGTGACGTCATTGGAAGGAAAAAGAAATGAGACAGATCGGCGATTGCCAGAGAGCAAAGGAATCGGGAGAGATCGGTCTCAGATTATGACTTGAGGTTGGGAGTTTTTTAGCCCTCAAATTTCTCCATTTATTCGAAGTCTCCAATTTGTGCAAAATTTCATTCAACATCCGAACTTGTCTTGTATGAAGAAATTGTACATAGAATGTATGTAGAAATAACCGCCGTTCGGTAATGTGGTTCCGGTTATGCGCACAAAAGAACTTGTCTACGTCTGAGGTGATTGTAGTATTACTGTACTGTAATGAATGATGAATCATATATCCTTGGTTGATGAGAACTTAAGAAATTGACAAAACAAGTAAATAGAATAAACACGGTAGACACAAAATCACCCTCCTACCTGTTCACCTACAAGTACTTGTACTTGCTCCATCTCTTTTGCATTTCTAGGGTTACCAAGGGCCGATGCAGAGTACGAGAAACGAAAAGTAGGAAAGTAAGGAAGTAAGGGGGACCCTTTCAAACGTCAAGAACTAAGATCAGACTAAATAGTTAGACCACCAGACTAAATAGTTAGACACCTTAAACGATACTTAATTGGATCAACTAAAGTGTTTTCCCGAAATCTAGGAAACCAGATAAGTACGAGAAAACAGCCCTTCAAAACATCAACCCACTCATCAATGCTCCCCTCCACCTCGCTCGCTTCTTCTCGCTTGCCGGATTCAGACATGGCACAAAAACACAAAGCACCGCACAAACGAGCACATTACGCACAAGCAAGAATAAAGAGTGGAAGGGAATGGAAGGTGAGTTGTTTAGCGAGAGAGTAAGCGAGGAATGAGTGGTTGGTGTACAGTGGTTTTTGTTTGGTAGATGGTGTACAGTACAAGTAGTGCAAATTTCAAATCTTTACCATGATTTTCAATTTCCATACTTCTACTGTATTGCACTGTAGTCTCAAATTCCCTCCCTTCTATCTTAAATGACCCCCTCCCTTATTCCCTCCCTTATTCAAAGACTTGACATGTCACACAAAACACAAACACACAAAACACAAACACACCTCCTTATTGCAAATCGAATTTTCTGCGATCAAGTCTGAAAAACACACAAAATGATCTCCTGACCGCGACGAACACAATGGTGTACTCCGTTAGTCTCTATCTCCATCCTAACTTCACCCAGAGAGTATCATCCTACCCCTTCCATAGCCTTGTTTAAAATTGATGGCAATTGCTTGTGGCAAATTCCAAAGACCTGAAACAGCGAGGCATATCTTGCTCTCGGTTATTGCCAATGGGGTAATTGCCTGTTTGCTATATTCCATGTATTTCTGTGTTTTTCAGAAAAAACGGAAAAAACGGAAAAACGGAAAACCTGAAAAAACGGAAAAACGGAAAACCTGAAAAAACACAACAAAACAGAGTACTTGTAGATGAACACCTCAAAAAGCACACAACTCGTCCTTGCTACAGGACACTTTTGCCGCCTTCTTTACTTGTTTCAGTCATTGTTGACCCCCACAGAAGTCAAGACAAGTCAATCTTTTTTTTTTTTTTAGAATATCGCCAAAATTAAAAAATAAAATAAAATAAAATAAAATAAGAAAAAATAAAATAAAATAAAAAATTAGAAAAAATTAGAAAAAATGCCATTCGCTAATAAAAAATGCCATTCGCTAATCACGCTCTACACAGTACAACAAATATTGCACATTTCAACACCCTTTTCTTTCACCTCCATTTTCTCACCTCCAAATTGCTTCTTTCGTCAATGTCTCACATCTAATCCAACTTTGCCGTTTACAACTTTGAGCGGTGCCCCAAATCACCAAAAAACAAGAGCTCAAAAATCAGCCAAAATCAGCCAAAATCGAAACACCTCTCTCTCTGAGAAATTCATTGTGTCTCCACACACTATGGTCTGATGGAAATGAGAGTGCATCAAATAAGCTTTATATATGCACTCTTATGCACGCTCATGCATGCAGAAAAATACACACCAGATGCCACAGCGGCACACCGACCCACAGATCCGACACTCCGACGCCCTCACTCCACCACCACCCCAATTCTCAAACACCACGTATTCACCACCACGCGCACCTGCAGTCTCATGCAGTCCCATGCAGTCTCATGCAGTCCCATGCAGTCCCATGCAGCCTCATGCACCTCCTGCACCCTGCTGCAGTGCGTCAAGCGTGAACCTTCGGCCCGAAATTAGCTTGCCGAAAGTATGGACAAAACCTCCGACCATCTGTGGCTACTTTAGTGTTTTTGCGTAGTTTGACACAAAGACAAGAGCCGAGCTGTGTTATTTTTAGTCACGTGACCAGCCAGCCACCCAAAGATTCTACCTGTCACGTGACTTAATTATCCCCAGCTTCATTCACCCTCCCTCTCCCCCTACTTGCAACTGCCGAAAAGTGCCCGTTGATTTTTCATTTTACCAACTCTATTTTCTAGAGCAACAATCTTAACCGTAACTCTAACCCTAACCCTAATCCGACGCAGGCATGGGCCAACTGTATGTATAAGCGAGACAAAGAGTGGAATTAAACCCATTCTGAGAGCTGAAAAATGGGTCCAAACGCGAGACAAGAAAGCGTCATGTATCCACTCCATCTCTGGGGTTTTATATATAGCGCGTGTTCCCTGGGGGGACGAAAATCTCGGAATCCAACTCGGCCCCATCACATCACCACATCAATGACGTCACTCCCTTCTCTCAGTGTGCTCAATCTGCCTGAGCCGGTCATGAACGTGTCCCAGACCCAGAAATCGCATGTTTCCCATACTCACGTCTCGCATTTGACATACACTCATCTGCCTGCTCCTGTTGGCGGGTGTGGCAATGGTCTTGGTCAGTATTCTTTTGATAAGAGTCGTGACATTCAGAATGTGACCCGCGACATTCATAATGTGACCCGCGACATTCAGAATGTCACCCACAACGGGCAGAATGTCACCCACAACATTCAGAGTGTGACCCCCAACACTGGCCATGTCACCCACAACATTCAGAGTGTGACCCCCAACACTGGCCATGTCACCCCCAACACTGGTCATGTCACCAACAACATCCACAATGTCACCCACACTGCCCACAACATCCACAATGTGGCCCACAACACTGGCCATGTCACCCACACTATTCCCCACCCCCCTACCCCAACCCCATCCGAACTGCCAAACAGCCCGGCCCCCCAGCTCCACTCTCCCGCAAACTCACCCCCAATGGCCGTGCTTAGTCATCAGCTTAGTCAGCACTATCCGACCTCGGTCCCCCACGGCTCGCATCTGACCCCCACGACGATGCTGACTCCTCTGTACACTCCGGAGGCTTCTCGAAGAAATTCCACCGAGAAGGAGTATTTTGGGCTTAGTCAGATGTCTCAAGTGTCACAAAGTGGTATGCCCCAAAGTTCCATGCCTCAAAGTGGTATTTCCCAAAGTGGAATGCCCCAAATGCCCCAAAATGGAATGCCTCACGTGACTCAAAACATGCCCCAAAGTGCACAAATGCATTTCCAACAGCACCTCCAACAACAGCTCCAGCAGCAGCAGATGCACCAACAGCAGCAGCAGCAGCAGTACTATCCCCATGGGTACCGACAGGCGTCTCTCTCTCCGCCTCAGCACTATCGCTGGGACAACCAGCAGTCTCAAATGATGGGTCTGGCTCCTTCTCATGAACTGAAGCAGAAGATGCACAAACGGCAGGTGAGAAAGCGCACAAAAACGGGCTGTATGACTTGTCGCAAGCGCCGAATCAAGTGCGACGAGGCCAAGCCCAGTTGTTTCAATTGTGCCAAGTCCAAGCGAGACTGTATGGGTTATGCCTTGGTTCCGATGTAGCTAGAAGGAGAGATTAGTCAGGGCTTAGTCAGGGCTTTATTTATTAGCATAATGCATTATTTATTGAACAGGAGTATTGGTGTAGTTGAGAGGTCTCGATACTTGGTGTAGTTGAGAGGTCTCGATACTTGGTTGAGTAGTTCAGAAGTCTCTGTCCTTGATACTTCACTAGCTCAATGGTATATGTGGATTCAATGTCATCGTTGTATCAATTGAATGTGTATGAGGTCACTTGGGTCTCAAAGAACTCCATTTCTGAACATCTCACACACTTCACACATTTCTGAAGACCCAAGAAGCCATGCTTCAGTTGGGTAAATGTCATCTCCCAACTGCACACTTGACTGCACACTTGACAGTCGGTTTCGCTAGAGTATAATACTTGACCTGCCAGCTTTTAAATAGGAACACTTAACTATACACAGCCGACTCAATATCTCGCCAATTAATAGAGCCAAAGCGCTGAAAACTTGATGATAGACTCTAGGCGTCTCTCTGATCACACCATAAACATCTCGTAGCTCTGGCTCATTTCGAACCCCTTTTTTGAAGGGGCCAAAACACCACCCCCAGCCGTGCGGCTCATTAATTGTCTCCACCTTATTTGAGATGTATTGGAATTTCGTGAATTTCGAGCGATTGAAGAGAGCTGTGGTTACGAGAGTGGTACCATTGGAATCAGCAACTCACGGTGGTCATTTTAGTACCACTCTTGGTGCGATTTGGAGTGGGGAGATATTCGTCACTTGTGTTAGACTCTGAATTCCTCAGAATGCTGAAGATCTGCTTGAACCTCTTGAACTGCTGAGCTGATTTTGTGTTCTATTACAATACTCGAAAATACTATTGACATTGGTCTGAATCTGATATGAATGTGTGTGTGAAGTGTCCAGTTACAGTAGTTGTCTCTTAGTAAATAGACTAGGACTAGCAATCGTCAATCATCCAAATGAGGGTCTCAATTAATGGATTAATAAAGGAGTCATTAACTGAGGTCTCAATCAATGCGTTTCAGAATTCTTACAATCCCATGAAACACCATACTAACTACCAATTGAGCTCTTTGATCAACTTATCAACATGAATGAACCATACAAAAGCATCAATCTGTCAAATGCCCCATTTTTCTAGACACCTCCATAACATGCTTACATAAGCAGCCCCAAGTCGACTTCCTTCTTCCACGGAAATACGTCGTACACAGACCCCTATTTCTTCCATGAACTAACCACCACCCCAAAGCCGTACCCACCGGGCCCCGTTTCCCGACTATCCCATTTCTACCACTTTTCTTATCGTATAATTGTTGATGTGCCCTTTGCATGTCAGACGCAGATGGCTGCAGTGTTTCAGACCGGCTAATCCTGCCTCTTCGCTTAAATGGCTCATTTACGCGATCCACCCGGACTGCCTCAAACGTTCTCACGGCGTCCAGGCTCCTTTTTCGCTTCTCCCGGGAAGTTTAGCCGAGGTGGAGAGTTGAAAAGCGACGTTGTGGTATTTTTAGTATTTTAGTAGTTTCAGCTTTTTGGGGCTGTTTTAGAGCCATCGTCTTTAGCCCGTTTTCGGGCCGTTTTTTAGTGACTTTTTAGTGACTTTTTGGAGACTTTTTAGAGACTTGACAAGCCCCTGAATTGAGCCAAGTATGATAAGAACAAGAACAAGGCACAACAAGGCACAAGAGAATGACAAGCTACAAGTATAATATCTTCTCTATTAGCGAGAAGTTTGTACCAAAGGTAGGAGAACCGTCACCTTTGTCAAACTAAGGGGTATTGTACGGATGCGGTGGAGCTATGTGTTTTGTATCTCTGTGTGTTCAAAAGCCGTCTTTTTTCGTGCGGCGTACAAATTAAATTCGACCGTCCCAGGTGAGCCTCGAACTGAGCCACCACACGAGAGGGCTCTGAGTTCGAAGCTGAGCCACGATCCAAATTTTGTTATACTCAAAAGTAACGTGAGCGATCTGAGCCACTCTGTAGATCAGCGTTAATTGCGAAAAAGAAAAAACGTACGTCCTTAGAATTAAAAAAAATAACGGCATCTTAAGATTAAAAAAAATATCAAGTGGGTCTATGACGTCATGGTAGAGGGGGTCAAAGAGCAAAGATGAGTATATGGCTGTGATCGGGGAGACCAGGCGATGACAATGGTCTTTTCAGATTCCAAATCGGCTTATTATTGATTGTTTTAGACGGTATACAAGTGTCCTCGAAGACGTAAGTAAACGTACCGGTACTGTACAAAAAAAACTAACCAATCAAGACTGAATAAAGACTTGAAGAGAAATGAAAACCCCTATTTGTATTGAAGGCGTTTATTTACCCTTGATCTAGACCCTGGGTACGGCACGGTACACTGTTCTTTCCATGCATACAGTGAATGTCTAGACTCTAGACCCTGTGCACACCTGCTCACCATGTCTCATTGCGGAATTACTTGTTTGAGGCAATTAAATGTCCACGGATTCGCCATCTCCACATTCAACCCACTTGTGTACTTGTCAGCTGACTGTGGCCCATTGTGTGAACGTTCTAGACCTGTTCCAACAGCAAAAGCAAAGAAAAAAAGCAACGCTCTTTCGTGAGCAATAGCAGGCGGGGTATTAATAGATGGCTGTCTCACGAGATTATGGCGCAATACTACAAGACAGTTACAAGTACCAGGCCATTGCTCTTTGTGGGATTGTCTTTGTCACCGTGAAGGGAAGTTGCAGTGGGTGTGCCAAATGGAGATGTTGACGTTAAACAGTCAAATGTGAGACATCGGAGAAGTCGGAGAATGAGGGCAGGAGGTGAAGCATTAGCTCTTGAAAGTTCAATGTAGTTGTAGAGGTTGACTAATGGTGACTGTGACATACGTGTAGCAAAAATACGTGTAGCAAAAATACGTGTAGCGCTTACTTATGGGGGTGTGCTACACAGTACCACTATAGATCATGTCTCATGTAGAGACAATGCCATTATCGACAATTACTACTTTGAGAGTCGTGCTTGACCGAGGTACATAGGAGGAGAGCATAATATTTGCCAGGCCGAGGGATGTTCATGGGCTTCAGGTTTGAGAGCCACTCCGTCGTTTTCATTCAGTTCACTGAGATTAGTATAGCTGTGAGGTGGTGGTGATCAACAATCTATGAGAATAGATTTTTACTCATTATCATTTATATAATAACAAGCTACATCATCAGTATCTTTGTAGGACTTGGTACAAGTATCAGTATGGTAATGATATAGTAAACGAAACTCACTCTAAGAAATCAACAAAACCATCTACATCTAGTTAACCAAATACATTGTGGATTTGTATTCATAGTCATTGACAGCTAGTCATGAGCAGTTACTCCAGTAAAGTACCGATCTGAGTGGTAAGTGCACTGTTTCACCATGATCATGGTATGTACAGAACTACAGTATATTCAAAAGTACTTTCTCTATGTTCAGCTTTGTTGGAGTATTGGAAATGATAATACTGACTTGGATTTCATTCTCTAACTGTTCATTCTCTAACTGTTCATTCTCTAACTGTTCAAGAAGTTACTCATATCATAGCTGTTCCTGAAACAGTTGTTTGTCCTTGAAGTAATTAGCCCTTACAGTCCTTCCACATTAAATAAAATACTGAAGGCACAATTGCTTCGATCAGATACAATCAATACAAGAGATGATTCCACTACAAGTACTCCGTACTTGTACTGTACTCTTTTCAATGAATGATATTAAGGGTATGTAATATGTAAAAAAGCGCCTCCTGCTAGTGTCCTAATTCTCGCGGTAAAACTTTCTAAAAATGAAATGGAGCAGCAGATTGGTGTTCATCTTGACCATGTCGTCAAAGAGATTCACCAGCTGCTGGTTGTTGTACTGCTGCGACAGCAGATCGTCCAGAGTGAGGGTGGTGGTCGCTCCAGGAAGAGCAATGCCGCCGTAAGCCGCTTCGACTGTGAAAACTCCAACTTCATCCGACGAAAAGGTGAACATGACTTTATCCTGAGCCTTGTCCTGGTATCCGGTGAGCTCCACGAGAATGCCCTTCTGAAGCAGAGCCTGGGCACTGTAGACGAAAGAGCCAAACTTGGGCACCTTGCCGGACTTTTGCAGCTCTCGCTGGTGGAAGTACTGCTTGGTGAAGGGCAACACAAGCCCCTTTCGCTTGCCCTTCTTGGTCTGAAGCGTCGACATGGCCTGCTCAATGTAGTCGTTGTAGTTTTTCAGCTGCAGTTGCAGGTAGGCCTCCTTTTCAGACAGACCCTGGAGAGTCAGGGCAATGGAGTCGAGCTCTGCGTGACGAGCCAGACGTCGGTTCTTTTTCGTCTTGATGTCCTGCGCAATCGAGTTGACAATCTCCTGGTAGTTGTTGGCCCGCGAGATTTTGCCCAGAGTCTCCAGCTCAATCACCTTCTCCAGCGACAGCAGCTTCAGATCTCTATAGGTCATCTGAGAGAACTGGTGCTCGGAGGGCGAGTTGCAGAGTCTGTGCAGGGATCGCGAAGACTGCGAAGACGAAGTGCTCTTGGTCATTTGCTCTTCGGACTCCCGTTTTCGTCTCTCGATGGCCTCCTCGGTCAAAATCGCTCTGTACTTGTCTTCATGGGACTGGTTGACGGGTGCCAACAAAATATCCAACAGAGAAGCGCCAGTCTGCACTCGAATGACGTACAGCAGGTACCGCTTGGTCTCCACCAGCATGGTGTTGTAAGCCGACTCCGAGTCGTCTCCCTTGGCGAAAATCGGGTTCAGATCGAGCTTCACCTCCGTGAATCGAGCCATGTTGAGCACCTCAGTCGCAGACGAAGGAAGAGCGCCCATGTCGGTCACCACTTCTCTCAGAGGATCCTTGGCGTCGGGAGCAACTGTCTCAATCTCTCTGCAGACAAGATTGTGGATGACAAAAATGTCGTTGGTTCGCAGGAACAGCGTGGGTCGCTTGGTGGCAGTCACATCGTCGGTGGTGGACGTCTCGTAGTACTGCTCAGGGTCGCACACGTCGACCACGAGTTTCAGCATGGCTCGCACCCGGGGCTGGGTCTGCTTGATGTAGTCGTTGAGAGGCTGCAGGTAGACGTTCTCACGCGAAAAGAGCCGCAGAGACGCAATCTGAGCCAGCATCTTGGCGACTTCGCCGAGATTTCGACGCTGAGCAGGCCCAATAGCAGACTCACACACTCCATAGTCGTCGGGAGCAACAATCGGAGGAATGACAAACAGAGACACGAGAACCACACCAATGACGGCAAGATGTCGGTCCTCGGACTCGTTGGGGAACGTCTTTTGCACCGATCGGAAGCACTCACGTGCCACGTACCGCACGTGGTAGGGCAGCTGCAGAACCGATGACTCGATGGTATGCAGGAATTCGGACGTCAGTTCTCGCAGCCGCTGCAGGTTGGCAATGAACGTCTGGCGGGTCTCGGGGTCCTGGATGGCCTCATCCACAGGCAAATTGGGGTCTCGGGCGGAAGTTCTGCCGCTGGCAAGCTCCTCCTGGTTGATCAGCGACCTGTAGATGGCAATAGGATCGCTTTCGAGGTCGAGCATGTGCTGGTCGACCACAGCGCTCACGTGGGAGCCCAGCAGCGACTTGAGCAGCTTCTTGGGAGCGGCTCCGCGGTTCAGGGCCGCAAAAAGACGCTGCCACATGTGTTTATCTCGCACCATGTTCTTGGAGGCGTCCAGAGTGGAAATGTGGGCTGCGGCAGACCGCGAAATGAGCTTGAGCAGGAAAAACTCCTCTCGTCGTCGCTGGGCGTGTGCGAAAATGTTCATCGTCAGAGTCTCCACGTTCTTCATATCTTTTTCAGGCGAAGATGAGATTCGGCCAAAGAGACGAGTCAGATAGGTCGGTCTCGTCTGAAGAAGGTAGAAGAAGCCCTGGTAGAGTTCGAGTCTGTGTCTCGAGGTCTTGTTCAGAGCCTTGAGGTTGAAGACATCACCGTTATCGATTTGAGGCACAGCCACACCCTTGTTTCGAGTTCGGATGAGCTCATCAAGAGTGATTTTGTTCTTGACCAGAAGCGCAATCTTCACGTCCAGGTTCTGGATGAACTGCTCCAGCTGCTCGTTCTTGTGCACCTCGTCCGACACCTGCTTTCGCTGTTTCTCCAGCGTCACTTCCTCCTCGAAATCAAAGTCGGAGTCGTTCAGCAGATGCACAAACTTCTTGACCGTCGACAGAGGAGGGTCAGGCGAAGAGACCAGCGACTTGTACGCGTCTCCCTGGGTTCGGGCCCGCAGGTACGACTGGATCTTGATCACCTTGTCCATGTTTCTGTGGAAGTGCGCCATTCGGTCGTTGTGTTTGGTTCGCACAAGCGCTCCTCGACAAGCAGCCTGCAGCATGACGATACTGGGCTCCTCGTCAATGAACTCCTCCATCATCAGCGAGTAGTCGAATCGCGCAAGAACTCCGCGAATGACAGTCTGCAGCTTGGTGACTGAAGGAGAAGCTCTGTCGAGACGTTCGTGGAACCGGGCAAGCTGGTTTCTCACGATTCCAGCTCGTGCCGCGCTCTGAAGAGCCAGAACAGCGCCATGCTGGGTGTTGAGAACCGCCATCTTCTCGTTGAAGACGTTTCTCACCAGTCCTCCTCGTGCAGCACACTGCAGTTCGGCGATATCGTCGGAAACAGCGCTCAGAGCGGCCCGCTTGGCATTCACGTCGTTTCGCACCATCCAGCCCCGAATCAACGACTGCAGATCAACCACTCCAGAAGACATGTCCAGCATGTGGTTGGAGGTGGAAATGGTGGAGGTTCGAACCTGGGAGCCTCGAATGAGCGACTGCAGCGTGGTGATGGACTCACACTCGTTTTGGAGAGCCGTATCAATCTGGGAGAGCTCCTCTCTGAGAGAATTACCCCTGGCAACAGCCTGCAGCTCGGAAATGGGTTCTGAACACAGCTGGAGTTCTGCCTTTTGTTTCGCAATGGAGTTTCGAACCACGGATCCTCGCATGATGGACTGCAGAGTGGTGATGTCGCCCAAATCTCGCGAAGAAGTGGTCTGAACAACTCCCTGGCGAATCTTGTTGCCTCGAGCAACAGACTGAACGGTGACAATCTGGGACTCGGCAAAATAGAGCCTGTCCAGCATCTTCTGGTGCTCCTTTCGAGCCAGGTAACCTCTCAGAAGAGCCTGCAGTTTCACGACATCGGTGGAAGATCGAGAAACAGCTCCCTGCTGCACAACAAGCTGCTGTCGAGGTCCCAGAGCTCTAATCAGCGACTGAAGAGCAACAATGGACGGCTCAGCGTCCTGCAGCTGTCGCTTCTTGTCGTTAAACTCCTTTCGGGCAAGGTAGCCGAAACACAGCGCCTGGAGCTCCTCAATGTTCTCGTTGGCCTCGCACAGCTCTCTCACCATGATCTCCTCCTCGCTCTCTTCGGGCTCCACGTACTCGGGTTCCGGAGTGGCTTCCTCCATGCCCAGCTCCTTGTTCATGGACGAAAAGTTGGGCATTCGCACTCCCAGGTTGTCCAGACCCCGCTGAGTTCGAGCCAGCTCCTCGTCGGAAAATTCCAGTTTGCCGACCAGATTGCTCATGGGAGGAGCGACGCCCTCGACGTAGAGCGCGTAGGCAATCGCGTGGATTGTGTAGATGACTCGGGGAATGTTTTTCTTCTCGTACAAGTCGGTGAGCTCAAAGGTGAAGAGATCGGGCATTCCGAGCTCGGAAACAAGGGCAAAAAAGTAGTTGATGTTTTCCGAGTGTCGGAATTGCAGACCGGGACCCTCGTAGATTCGTTTCACGAGATGCGGAGCGACTGCTTGGGTCACTTTGGCAAGTGCAATACCGTTTCGAAGGTAGTCTTCGAGTTGAACGACGGGAGGTAGTTGCATTTGGGTGACTTCTTCGATCCATCTGGGTTAGTAAAGGAAATACGGAAACGACTGGCCGAAGGTCAGGAGTGGACACATCAGATCTACCTAGGAGTAGAGATCTATACCTAGGAGTAGATATAGTCAGGAGTGAACAACATCTGATCTACCTAGGAGTAGAGATACCTAAGAGTAACATGAAGATGTGATATGAGATCATAAGAATGGAAGATAGACCTGTTAAATCATCTGAGTGATTGGCAGTGGTAATAAGGTGTCTATCTTCTCGAGTCATTTTGAATAAGATAGAAATCCCATCTAGTGAAAAACACTCAAAGGGACACCTCAAAACCACCCTATTCTTCCAACCACTCAATGAATGAAACAAGATCTATCTTGCCACCCTTCTAACATCACATCTCCACTTCTGCAAACTCATCAGGTAACACTTGAATATGTTACTGTCACAACACAACACATTCAATGTCACCTGGGAGTACCCATACAGATTCATCCGTCCTTCTTCTGAAATTACGTCTCTCTTGTCCCCCAATTCCATTCGCTTCGCTCTTGGAATTTGTCTTCCAATTTCACTCGCTTCGCTCGTGAAATACTCACTCTTTGCACGCTCCCACATAACACAAATACTCATACGCCGCGAGATTCTTCCGCTGCATGTCCATCCAGTTATGTTTCTCGTCCTCCAGCTTCATCAACCGCACTCGGCCCTGCAGACCAATCACATCTTCCTGGTCCACTGTCACTCCCGGAAGCTGCAGGTTCTCAATGTCGTTGTTGGCGAGGTTTCGGAAATGACTGGTCGACGACGATTTGAGAATCTTCTGCGTTTTGAGCGTCCCCGAGTTGATTCGCGCGTTGGACCGCGGCCGAAGCGGCTGAGGAGGCATCTCCGTGCCCCCCAGAGTCTCCAGGTATCGACTGGCTACTCCTTTTTTGACCATGAGTGGTGGTGGTGTGTTGTGGTGGTGGTAGAAGTTGTAGTGTTGTGGTTGTAGTGTAGCTTTAGCTGTTGTATCTGCGTGGTTTTGTAGCTGTTAGCTGTGGTTGTAGTTTTCAGCAGTTTTATACCTCTTCGGTAACTGCTTCAATGGCCTTGTAGTGTTAGTTGTAAAAGATGTGGTGATGTATCGGTAGTGTTTTTGGTAAACATGCACCTCTCCTATTATCAGAAGGTTATTTCCCAAACAGGCACTTTCCAAACAGACTGTAACGAGGCAAATAAGGTTGGGCTAAAAGGTCAATAACAGAGGTGATGAGTAAACAGAGGCGATGGGGTGTGAGTGAGTGAAGGACAAGATCTGTTTATTTGAGACGAGATTAAATGAGACGAGATTTTGAGCACGTGACGCAAATAAGTCTCCTCACCCCCACCTGTCACATGACTCCCTAATACCTCATCGCCTTGGTTGATCCGCAGATCCTTGATCAAGGCAAGCATATAAAGCTCGAGACTTTCTTATTATTTCGAGGGTTTAGGAATCGAACTCATCAAGTCCGCAGATTGTGCGAAATGGCTCTTTAACAGGTAACATCCCACGTTCGAGTCTTGTCCTTGCCGCCTTTCTTTTGTTTACATGCATCAACAGGCATATTATACACAGCCTGGTCATGGGATAGCAATGCAGTGAATATTGAAACAAACAATATTGAAGCAGAGAGTACAGTAATTAGCTGTTTGTCATGTGACTGGAGTGTAGAGGAGAGTTGTATACGGCCCTCATGAGGTCAAGAAGTTCTTAGTCATCAGCTTCATCAACCTCTCATCATGATTGTACAGACACTGGTTATTCTTCATGAAGGATTATCTGGCTAAAACAAGTCCTCTCAGAATCATCCATCCTCCAATTATTATTACTTTTTATTTCATCATTCATCAATTCAGAACTCTTCTCCATGTAAGACTCTTCACTTTACCAGTCCTCTCACTTTAACAGTCTTCATCTCAATATCTCAAGTAGAGGTCGATATAGCCAAGGTCAACTCAGTCACAAGTAGACAATGGAAAGGTCAAACTACAGACAACTTCTAGTGGTATTGGATCTCTCATAATTACTGTTACTTGTAGTCATTATCATCCAATCACAAGACACATCATACCCCCTACTGTTTCTTAACTAAAAGCCCAACAAAACAGAGAGACTCATATACAACGTTATCCGCCCTCAAAAACGCCTCTAGACACTCCAAAACACTCCAAAAAAGACCCAACCAATCACATTCCACAAATTCAATCACCATCCCCTTCAACCCAGTTTAACTCACATCTCCTTGATCTCCTTCATCATCTTCTCTTGTCATGCACCCCAGCACAACCTCCTCATTAAACTTTCCAAACATCACAACATCACAACATCATAACACCAGATCTACACACATCCTTTTCCTCAACATGCCACCGCCGGAAAAACTCCATTTGACAGCCGAGGACGCACGGTACCTCCGAGACGAGTTTTCCTCGGCAGTCGACCAAAAGACGTCGCTTCATCTGCCCGGAAACGACCCCCACGACCCCCTGATCCTCCGAGTCAGACAACTGGTGTCCGATTTCGTCACAGAAACGATGCAGCTGTCGCGCCACGCGCTGGTGGTAGACGGCGCGGAGATGAGTCACGTGACATCCATCGACACGCATCTGCGAGAGTCCACGGAGCACATTGAGCCGTTTGACATGGAGCTAGCTGAGGAGCTGCGCAGAGTGTATGCTGAGGTTGATGAGACGACCGTGCGGCTCAGCGAGATGCGCAAGAGTGTTCCTCACGTGATTGCAGAGCTGTACAAACAGGCTGAGGTGGATTGCACAGACGTGGGTCAACCTACTGAGCAAGGGCAGACTCTGGAGGGTGTCCTAGAGGAGTTGCCTCCTGTTGAAGAACTGGATGAAGAGGAGAAAGAGACGTTGAAGCGGTCGTTGATGGAGATTAAGAGACTGAGGGGAGCGGTGCCTGAGACCCAGACGAGGGTGGAGGAGTTGGGGAAGGTCAAGGAGGTTATTGGGGGGATGTAACGAGAAATGCGTTAACGAGAATTGCGTCAGCAATTCGAGCCATTTGGAGAGAGACGATAGACGTGTCTCTAACGAGAATTGCGTCAGCAATTCGAGTCAGGAGGTTATAACGGCATGTTACGCGTCTCAATCGCGTCACAATGCTATTCAGGCTTACTGAAGTTGTCCTAGACCCTTATGATCTTATTGACACCCGAGTCTCTCCATGACGACTACTATCATCCATGGGCTTTGTCAACGGCTCATCAAATGATCCGCAACTACACAACTGCCAGAGTTCCGGAGACTCATACTTCTTGCTTCCACTGTGAGCAGTCATATTGAGCATGTCTTACAGGCAGTAACTGAGAAGGTGATCCATACGCTGTCTGGTTGGCTCATGACTTGAAGTGCACTTTGACGGCTGAGTTTCCAAGACCAATGAAGTGAAACAGCGAGGACGACTTACCGTCAAAGTTGGCTATCAGAACTGCTACCAAGATACTTGTACTGTACTGATAGGGATCTCGGGTTCACTTGATAGAACCAGACATAATTTATACCATTATTTATTCGACATGACATAATAACATGACAATACAGCAGGCATCGTGACCTTCAGCTACTTGTACACTTCAGAGTCAGTCTAAAGGAACAGATCAGAACAAATACAGCCAAGATGAACAGACGAGCGCATACAATGTCTGTTAAAAACATCACCTAATCAAAACTGTCAATAGTCAGACTGAAAGACTTCTACTGTAATTGCAGTACTGTTTAAGAAAGCTACAAATGTAGTATTACTGTACATACTATCAAATAATCAACTTGCTTCTACAATGAAAAGCTCATCTACTATACTAGTTCCGGTACTACATATAACTACCGTAGTTCGCTTACTGTTCTTCAGGTCGCCACAGCCTCCAACTCTCGCTACGCTCGAGTTGTAGACTGTTACTGGACGTTGTCCGTTCGCAGCCTCGCTTCGCTCGACTGCTCTCTACCTTGTATACAATCTATTACTAAACACTTACTCCTCCTTGACACCTCCGGCTCCGGCGGTCTCGGCGGCAGAAATGGTCTTCTTGTCGGTCTTGATGTCGCCACCGCCCATGCCGGCTCCTCCAAACATGGAGGCGGCCTTGAAGGGTCGCTTGAGATCGCCAATGGCGGGCTTGCCAAAGACGTGGATCTGCACAATGTTCTGCTCAATGGCAGACTTGATGGGCATGATGGACTGCAGCAGCAGGGGGTTGGTGTACTTCATGTAAATGTGCATGAAGCCCATCATGGCGATACCGGTGAAAACACCCCGGATGGCAGAGTTGACCTGCTTGATGTCGTACTCCTTGATGGTGGTGGTCACGAGCTTGGGCTCCTCCTGGCCGCCGAAAGCGTTGGCAGGCTCGACGTATTTGAGAGTGGTGAGGTCTGGGTTAGTACGGAAGCGAAGCACGACAACTCGAGCGAAGCGAGAGTTGGAGGCTGTGGCAGCATCACTAGTAACAACATCTAATGACAGCTCCTGAGCGTAGCGAAGTGAGCTGTGGCAACGAGGCTAGCAACATCTTGTAACAGCTCTGTAACATGAGGCAGCAACAATTCCAGTCACAGCTCTGGCAACACCTAGACTAGTGACATCATCTAGTGGCATCATTCTGTCTCAGGAGCTGTGGCGACACTGAAGATAGTGGCAACACTTCAAATTGAGAAAGAAGACAACGTCACTGTGACAATGTCACTGTGGAAGCCCTTCAGGTGGCAAGAGTGGTAGAATCAGAGACAGTGCTAGCAAGACTGTGTCATGAAGATGGACATAACGACACAGATATGAGCCCTCGTTGCTGACGCTGATCCTTACCTGCCACCTTGTTGGTGATCTAGACTTCCCCACATGACTAGCCACTAGCTCCACGTCACTAGTTGGTCGTGTGACAACTTTTTGCCACTGGATATGTCATCACAACTCTGATAGACGGTGATCTATACAGCGGTGATCTGACAAGACACGAGTGATCTCACACGACGGATGTCACCTCTCTCAGGCAGTCACCAAATCCCCTCACGGCATTTCCCACCACATTGCTCATGTTTCATACTCACCATTCTTCTTGGTAATGATGGACCGGGTGTACAGATACAGTCCCAGAACCAGCAGCTGGGCAACAACGTAGAGAATTCGAATGCCCATCAGCACCTGGGGGTCCTCAAAGGGGACCTTCTTGGAGACCTGCATCATGACAAGCATGATGACGAGGTTGGAGATAGCGGGGTTGACCATTTTAGACGGAAAAGACGGGTTTTGCACGAGGGTCGAAAGGTGGCGGATGAAGACAAGTCAAAAGGCAAGATCGTGGGTTTAGACTTAATGGGGAGGAACACAATACGTTGCAAGAAGATTAAGGTTTCCCAAAAATCTAGGAAATTTCACTGCCACTTATCAGAGCCGTAATATGGAAGGTTCCAGCAGGGACGGAAGAAATGGATTTGTGGGCGAAGTAGAGGAGCTACAGAGACGGGAGATGGGTTATTTTGACGAGAAAAATCTGCTTAGTAATCCTACGTTTTAAAAATGTCTCAATTCCGCTTCTAACACCCCCTAAACAGCCCCCTCAGTTCCTCGTATCCCTCGTTATGTTAACTCAGTTTCCACATTAGTCTGTTATGGAGTCAAGTCACGTGCCGCTGACAGGTGCGATTGCCGCGGCTTTGGCCGTTGGAATATGGCTTCTGCGTTCGATTCGTCGCATTTTGGTGTTTTTTCCCATAATTTAGGCGATTTATTGAGCTTTTTTCGTTGTTTTTGTGTTGTCCTTTTTTTTTCACTTTTTTCGCCTTTTGGCTTATCTATGGCTGGCTCGATTCGTCTTTTATGGGTGTGGGGTCTGCATAAAAGAAACAACAGAAATATGCCAGTCGTGCTGACTAAGCCAGAACAGGGTAAGTGAGTAGACCGTCAAAAAAAAAAAAGCTGGCTGATGACAAAGAAACAGTCTTGATTAAGCCATGTTATTGTATAGTTTTGGCTCTTTTCTGAAGAAATTTGAGCATTATTGAATGCTGGTACAAGTAGTTCTTGTTCCTTTGATGTTTATGACTAAAAGGCCAAGTGAGTTTGTTCAGGGGGGATGTTTGAAATGTGATTTTCTAGAGATGTTTGTATGTCAAGAGGTCAATGTCTCTGTAGCATTGTTGGTATATCGCTTACTCTCAATCTACTGCTATGTCTCTCTTCCTTGTAGCTCCCCTGGAACACTGAAAATGAACCCCCAGGTGACTTTTTGACTCAACTATTACACACAGTCCTCCCAAGTAACTCTACTTATGTGAGAGAAACGCAGCAGTTGTCCTTTCATATCTGCTATACCAATAAAAATGCCCTGTATTAGTATAGAACACAATGAAGGTACCAGATGCTTAGGTATACTCCCCCACCAGTCCCTTTAACGTCATACTGTGGTCTTTTTTTTCTTTTTCAATCTATCTCTTTTAGTACAATGCAAACCCCTTGGGGCAATAGTTAGCTGTTTGGACAAGAGGTCATCCGAAATGAATGGAAACAGCCACGGGTAGAGCGACAATGGTCGCAATGATGGTGACCACCTTGGTAGCCCACCACAGATGCTGGACGACAAACGGACACAGAGAGTACTCAAAGTCGTACTTGCCCTCTGTGTCGTTCCAGGAGCCCGTCAGCAGGCCCGTGTTTCCCCCAAACTCGCCCATCATGCTTCGGACCGTGTATTCCGACACGGAGTTGCCTGTTCCTCCACTGACCGTCCAGTTTCCGTGCTCAGGGTCAAAACTGTAGCTGGACACACACCCCTCGTGGTCGTGGCCTGCGAGAATGACGCCTCGGGGGTCTTCTCGGCCGAAAATGCCGTCCAAAAGCCGGTTCGTGGCGTCTTCAGACAGATGGTTCTGCGACCTCAGCCACTTGTAGTCGTTATCGTAGTACTTGAACATGGGTCCGTCTGTGCAGATGCCAGCCGGCTTGTAGAGCGGCACGTGGGTCATGAGAATCGTGGACACGTCGGGCTCCTGTTCGCGGGCCTGTCTCACCATATCTACAAACATCCAGCAGTCGTTCTGAAACTGCTGTTCGTAGACCGGTCCGTCGAGAGCGAGGTTGTTGAGCACGACCACGCGGTAGCCGTTTCGGGGCACGTAGTAGTTGACTCGGCCGAACCGGTTTTCAAATCGGTCGATTCGTTCCCGCGTCATTTCTCCGCCGTAGCCAATATCGTGGTTGCCAGCAACATTGTACCACATGACGTATCCGGGGTTGTTTTTCACCAGCGACTCGTCAAAGATACGCCCAAAGTACCGGTCGGCCCGGCGCTCAAACTCGTCGTCTTTGATCCACTGCGACGACAGCAGATCGCCGAGAACAGAGACCTGGTTGGGTTTTGTTCGCTTCGCCATGACCCGGTAGATGTGGCCCAAAAAGTGGTCGTTGCCAAAGATGTCGAGGCGCGTGCGCCAGTCGGTGGTGTTGGACGCGCCGCGGATCTGGGGGTCGCCAAACGCCAGCAATTTCACCGGATCATGCGATTTTTCAGCGCTCGATCCAGACACAGACCCCCACATGCACTCGCGCCGGTTCTGCAGATAGGGATAGTTGTAGATGTAGAAATTGAGCAGCAGCGCGGCCAGCAGCGTGAGGTAGGCGGGCCAGCGGAGAAGATCCAGCCGGAGAGCAATCATGGCATTCTTGGCGTGGCGGGAGAAGATGAATCGACGTGATATCGAAATGAAACTTAGCCAGAATTTGAGTTAGCCAGGGGGAACGTGAAGGGGGGGCAGATGTGTGATTATGTAAGTGGGGAGGAGGGAAGGAGAGTGTTCTGGGGTGTTACTTGGTGCGTTGTAGAAGTGGTGGCAAAGTTTTGAGCCGTTTTGATCATTTTTGCGTCTTCTGGAGAGCTCCCTGCTGGACGCGTTTCTTCAAGTAGTCTTCAACAAACTCAAGGAAGTGTTTTGTTGAGACCGGCTTTGAGTTTGCAGGTTCGAATCTCAAAAGTGTAAATATTATGAAAGATTATTTTTGAGGTCAATAACGACGGTAGAGGAATTCTGAAAAGTGCACGAAACTCAGCGCGTAATTCTGATCTGTTTACGTTTTTCCTGTGTCTTTTATCTCAATTGATACTTCTCTAGTTCACACCCTGAATAATATATGCTCGTTGATATTTCATGTGAATCTGAAAAAAGTGAAGAATCGCTCCAACTCGGTGAATATTGGTCCGATTTTGAATCTGAAAGAAGTTTTGAAATTCCTCTGATCACCTCATCAAGACCATACATTTATAATCGCCAAAACTCACCACAACCCCTCAAAATTCACCCCCCTCACCATCCCCCACGTGCGCGTAATAGACTCTGGCATGCATACTAAACATAACGTCGAGGTGCTACTTTTCGTGTCCTGCTAACCCCCCAATTCGCTTTCAATGGAGTACACCGAGATCTTCGTCGAGCCCATCCGGCCCTATGTGCAGACCATCACGCAGAACCTGCCTAACCCTGTGCAGAACATGGGACTCGAACTGCTGGGCGAACAGTGCTACAACCAGCTGCTGATCGATGTCGATTTCACGCAGCCCGAGTGTGTCAAACTCGCCGTGAGCAAGGGCCTGGGCATCGGCATTGTCGCCATGAGCTCCATTGTCAAGCTGCCCCAGATTTTCAGTCTGCTGGCCTCCCAGTCTGCCGACGGTCTGTCGTTTGCCTCCATCTACCTCGAGATTGTGGCCCAGCTCATTTCGCTGGCGTACAATTTCCGCAACGGCTTCCCGTTCTCCACCTTTGGCGAGACCGCGCTCATCGTGGTGCAGAACATTGTCATTGCGGCGCTGATTCTCACCTACAAGAACAAAAAGGCCCAGACCGCGCTGCTGTTTGTCAACATTGCCTTCTTTGTCAACGCGCTGTTCAACCCCGGAGCAGGCATGATCAACAACGACGTGCTCAACATTCTGCAGACCGCCACCATCCCCATCGGCCTGGCGTCCAAACTGCCCCAGATCTACTCCAACTTTGCCAACAAGAGCACCGGCAAGCTGTCTGCGTTTTCGGTGGTCAACTACCTGGCTGGCTCGCTGGCCCGAGTGTTCACCACCATGCAGGAGGTCAACGATCCCAAGATTCTCGCCTCGTTTGTCGCAGGAGCGGTCCTGAACCTGATTCTCATGCTCCAGGTCATCTTCTACTGGAACAACAAACCCCAGCGGGTTTCCCAGCTCAAAAAGCGGGCGTAATAGTCAGGAGGTTTTAGATATATCTTTTAAAATATCATAATGTATTGTTTGAGTGAGAGGGGGGGTAGTACTGTGGTTGTGTATAGTATTGATTGTTATCTTGTGACTACCGGTAGTACAACCTATAGTGATCAGAGTATAGAGAGATCACTCAATATAGCGTCTAGATACTCTTATAAAGAAAATACGAGCTACTTGTGGTTTATCTGACAACCCTTCTACCTTTGTCTCTCAAATGAAGACCTCATTGTGTACTCGTACTTGATCAAGAATAGGAACACTTCTTGAAGACTGAGAGAGGTGAGAAGTTCCCTCCAGTCGTCTACCTTATAAAGTAACACTTCTCACAGAATGTCCCCTTTCATAGATTCTACTTGAGTTGTCTTCTCGTCAGAAACTATTGATCAAATCTGTCAGGGTTAGTCAGGGTTAAGTGGACCTTTTACTAGCCCTGAACTAATACTCTTCTTCCTTGAGGACAAGAGAGAGGTATACCCATATGAGAGGATCTCATTTAATGGCTACAGATACAGCATCTCTGAATTAATGGTGAACTGATAGACATTAGTATATCAGATAGCATCTACAGATGCTTCCTTAATTCTCTGCCACTAGAGAGTATAGAACAGCTTCTCAATTGGAGTGAATCTATGAGTCAACATCAGATAGAAACAGATCATAGTGGTATTTAATATCGGATTGTGTATGTTGAACTTCCAGTCTGTCTATATCTCTACTCTTCCATTCATTGTAAGATGCCAGAAATATTCATATGTTCATTTCAAAGAATCAAGTACACGAAAGTCGCCAAATCCTTAGATCTGATAACTCACCACAGCCACGCCATTGGAACACGTTTCTCTTACACCTTGTAGCTATGATAATATTCCAGGGGTGTGTGTTTTTTTGTTATACTTATTCCATTACAGTAAGACACCTTAATGACTTCGAAGGATATGGACCAGAACATCACTATTATAAGCCCTTGCAGTCACCCGAATGTTTCGCAAAGTAGACCATCGTCACCGCAGCGGCCGCTTTGCAGTATAAAAGTGCCCTTAGTTTGGCGAAAAAGCGACCGTAGCTGCTTCTATCATGTAGTTGAGCAATGGCAATGAGAGTATTAAAGGGAAGTGGCAACTGTACCTTAAATACCACAAGTACGATACTTGGTAAGTTCTCGACCACCGTACTTGTCAGATCAGCTGGTCAGCTAGCTCCTGCTAACATTCAGCTAACACTTCACTGACCCGAGCTCAACATACGGCTTTATTAACTCTCGGCTAATTACTGCTAGTGGCTTATATTACCTTAGTAGGAGAGGGGATGAGAAAGTACTTACTCAGTGGTGTGGATACATGGACTTTTGAGACCAGTGGACTTTTTCAGCTGAAAAACTGGATATTTCGCGTCACGTGATACTGACCAAAGAAAATCCAGCACTTTATCCGCCATTTTCTCAAATTTTCATTCAATCATCTCTGCAACTTTCCTCACCTCCTTCATGCAGCCAACTTAAAATTCCTTATCAATTAAGCGAGTTTTACGTTTGACGTCAAGACAAGAACTTTTCAACCTCCTCGACACGTCTCTCAAATGCCGTCGTTAACATGGGATCTTCAGAAACCCGTGCGCGAGGAAACACAGCCCATACGTGGGGCCCCTTCGAACCCTCCAGAGCACAACTATGGCGCTCTGAATAGACCCTGCACTGTTCAACAGGAGGAAGATCGACTGATTGGCGACTTTTACAAACGACACAATACCGTCGCAAATGACAAACCGGCCGAGAACGGCGACGACGAGAAGCTCGGCACGTTTTCGGGCGTGTTCATGCCGACCACGCTCAACGTGCTGTCGATTCTCATGTTTCTGCGGTTCGGCTTCATTCTCGGCCAAGTCGGAATTCTCGGCATGTTTGCGCTGCTGGTGCTGTCGTACGCAATTGATCTGCTCACCACGCTGTCGATTTCGGCCATTGCCACCAACGGTACGGTCAGAGGCGGAGGAGCATACTACATGATTTCGCGAAGTCTGGGTCCCGAATTCGGAGGCGCTATTGGCGTGGTGTTTTTCTTTGGCCAGGTGCTGAACGCAGGTCTCAACGTGGCCGGTTTCTGCCAGCCGATTCTGTCGTCCTTTGGGCAAAACGCAGGCGGCTTTTTCCCAGAAGGGTACTGGTACGAGTTCTTCTACGCCACAGGAGTGCTGCTGTTCTGTACCTCCATCTGCATGTTTGGCTCGGGGCTGTTTTCGCAGGCCGGAAAAGTGCTGTTTGTGATCCTCATTGTCGCCACGGTGTCGGTCCCGCTGTCGGTCTTCTTTGTCAAGCCTTTCCTGGTCGAGAAACTCAACATCTGGTACCTCGGTCCGAGCTGGGACGTGTTCTCAGACAACTTGCTTCCTCGGTTCACCACGGGAGCGGTGGGCTCCGATCTGCCTCCGGGACAAATGGAGACCTTCACGTCGCTGTTTGGAGTCTTTTTCCCGGCCACTGCGGGTATCTTTGCAGGCGCCTCGATGAGTGGAGACCTCAAACGACCCTCCCACAGTATCCCCAAGGGCACTCTGACAGGACTGGGACTCACGTTCTTTCTCTACGCTGCCACCATTCTCGGCATGGGTGTCGCTATCCCCAGAGCGCTTCTCTACAGAGACATTTCTGTCATTGAGACGGTGAACATTAGCAAGTGGCTGATTCTGTTTGGAGAAATGTCCACGTCGCTGTTTTCGTCCATGGTCGGAGTCATTGGAGCTGCCTACGTGCTCCAGGCTATTGCCAAGGACGCTCTTGTCCCCTATACCTCGTTCCTGGCGTCTGAAATCAACGGACTTCCTATTCCAGCTGTGGCAGCCACCTACATTCTCACCCAGCTGACTCTGTTCTTCCCGCTCAACAGACTCGCCACCTTCATCACCATGGCGTACCTGATGACGTTTGTGGTGACGAATCTGGCGTGTTTCCTGCTGAAAATTGCATCTGCTCCAAACTTCAGACCTTCCTTCAAGTACTTTTCATCGACCACCGCCTTTCTTGGAGCGGTTTCCTGCGTTGCCAGCATGTTTATTGCCGACGGCTGGGCTTCAGTCGGTGCCATTGTCATTCTGGCCTTTCTCTTCATCCTCATTCACTACGTGTCTCCCCCCAAGCCCTGGGGAGACGTGTCTCAGGCTCTGCTCTACCACCAGGTGCGAAAGTACCTGCTGCGACTTCGCCAGGACCACGTCAAGTTCTGGAGACCGCAGATTCTGCTGCTGGTAGACGACCCCCGGTCGGCCTGGGGGCTCATCAAGTTCTGCAACTATCTCAAAAAGGGAGGCCTGTACATTCTGGGCCACGTGGTCATCACCAAGGACTTCCAGGAGACGTTCAAGGAGGTCAAGAAGCAGCAGCAGAGCTGGACCAAGCTGCGAGACATGACGGGAGCCAAGGCGTTTGTCCAGATTGCCTGTTCGCCAGATGTGGTCTGGGGAGCTCGAAACGTGTTTCTGGGAAGTGGTCTGGGAGGCATGAAGCCCAATATCACCATTCTGGGCTCTCTGCGAGACAAGGCGCATCCTCTGGAGCTTCATCGAGCTCAGAGTATCGACATGGAGGCTCTTCCTACCGACAATTGTCGAAAAGAGTCGCATATTCGGGTCACCCAGTGGGTCAACATCATCGAAGACATTATTGCCATGCAGGGTAATGTTGCCATTGCCCGTGGGTTCATGGGAATGGAGCTGCCCGGCAAGAACATCAAAACCACACAAAAGTACATTGACTTGTACCCCATTCAGATGAGTGCCCAGGTGGTGGATGAAAACGGCACCTCGACCATGACCACCAACTTTGACACGTACACGCTGATTCTGCAGATGGGAGCCATTCTCCGAACCGTGCCTCTCTGGAAGGAACGGTATACTCTTCGAGTGATTGTGTTTGTCGAGTTTGAAGATGCGGTTGAGGAGGAACGAGAGCGGGTGAGCACTCTTCTCGATACTCTGCGTATCAAGGCGGAGATTCTCGTGCTGTGTCTCAACTCGGGCAACTATGCTGCTTACGAGTGTATCATCAAGGGCGCTTCCAACCCTGCTGTTGAGTCCAAGTTGTCTGAACAGGACTGGTGGTCTGAGCTTGTTGAAGCTCGTGAGAGTAACAAGCCGTATGCTTTCACCCGCAAGATGGAGGAGCACAAGGTGATTGCCATTGATCACAAGCGACGACACACGTTTTCGTCTCTGTCTCATCTTGGGGCTTCTTTCTCTCTGCGAGCCAACTCCATTTCTTCCGCAGGCACGTTTGACTCGGAGGGATTCTCTGACTACGACGAAAACTCTTCTGTGATTGACGACGACGAAGACGAAGAGGAGGATGAAGCTTCTGAGCTCGACCAGAGCACCGCCGCACTCCACAGACACAACTCGTTGTTTTCCACGTCTCGGCCTCTCGACAGAGTCAAAGACAAGTCCCGCGACGACGAGTCTTCGTCCGGACGATCTTCGCCGTCCTCGTCCACCCACCACGAGCGACACAACTCCAACAAGCCCGCTTTCACGTCCCAGGCCATCCCCAAGACCAAGGTCAACGACAACGACGACGACGAGGGCAACACGGTCATGTTTGAGCATGGAGACGACCCTACGCACCCCAATGTGCTGTCGTTCAACGACCTGCCTGCCCGAGCCCAGCATATCATTCTCAACGACATGATGGCCACCAAGAGCAGCAAGGAGGACACCGTGGTCATCTTCTCGACGCTGCCGGCGCCGTCCATGGGCACCCACAAGAGCGAACGCGAGAGTCTGGACTTTGTCGACAGTCTCGAGCTGTGGTGCCAGGACCTGCCCCCGGTTCTCCTGCTGCATTGTCAGACCATGACCGTCACTACCGCTCTTTAGAAGTATCGGTACTGTACTAGACTCACTTAGATTAGCATGAATATATTTATACATTGAACTCATAGTAGAGACTTGTATGTACTTACTGTAGAACACCTCTGAGGTCTTTATGAGCTTCTACGAAAGCTGATCGATTAACGTGAGTACCATAAGAGTACCGGTAAGCATCAAAGGTATCGACAAGTGTCCATAATAGTATCAACAAGGCCAACACTTATCAACGAGACTCTCAACTAACCAAGACTCTATACTTGACAGTCAAGAATAGTACATACTCGTACTTGTAGCATGAGTAGCTCTGGTATCATAGAAATAACGGTATCCAAGTATGAAGGTGTCAGATCAAGAGGAGTTCATAGATCTGCAAAGTGCTCTCAACACTTGTCCTGACAAAGGTTTCTTATGCTTGAAGACATCGGAAGCAGTCTTCCATTGCTCAGAAAGTACGATACCAGATGTTTAATCAAACTGGCCAGTCTGATTTGTAGAGAGCAAACAAGCCAGATTTCTATGATCTGACAATTTTGAAAGAAGTGTTCTGCCAGATTAGCATGATCTGACATCTATATGGGTGTTAACTAGTATTCAGAGCTATCCGTTTGCTCATCCTTACACCCTTACACGTCTATATGTTCTATACCCACGTACGATACAGAGTATGATGTCGTTTCAGGTCATCATCGTAATCGTCGGGTCCGGTGACCTATGTGGCCCGGATCCCATCCTATGCATTATATACAGTCACCTAAAGGTGTATCATTATCGTCGTCTCGTCGTGTCGGCCTTTTTCGGAGCTATGGCCCTAGGCACTCCCTCACTCCTCGAGCGTATGAGCTCTGGCACTCCCTCTCTCCATCTACGGACAAACCTCCTGTTCTCGCCACTCATCCTCTCCCAGACGGGTGAAGATGTTTCTGTAGCCGGCTCCGTCCACGGTGCAAAAGTCGACGCGGTTGGGACACAGCAGGACCACCACAAAGTTGCTGAGGTCCTCGTGCTCGCCGTCGACGCCCCGGGCAAACTTGTCCAGCTGCTTCTTCTTGTCGTCGCTCATGAGCGACCGCGGCTGCGGCTTGCGGAACGACGACTTGGTTGTGGGCGACAGCGAGTCCCACACCCGGTGGTACTCGCGGCTCCACTCCTCGCCGCTGGGGGACGAGTTTGTCGACGCTGCGCTGGTGGCGCCGGTTTCGTCCGACGACGTGACGCTGTCTGTGTCGCTCATGTTGCCCAGACGCGACTTGACGGCCTCAAAGTCGTCTGGTTTGGGCGACCCTGTGGGCGACAGGCCCTGGGGCGACGAGTTGCCGTAGATGGGGTAGGAGCGGTCGTCCACGGTTCTGTAGAGCTGGTCCTTGTTTTTGTTTTCGTAGAGCACCTGGCCAATGGCGTCGTAGGTGGACCCGGGGGCGTGTGCCATGGCAGGTGTCATATCCTCCGACAGCAGCTTGGCGAAGCCCTGGATGCGGAACTGGGCGTGGTGGGCCTCGGAGTAGAAGACGGCCTCGAAGGCGTCGTTCTCGGCGAGCTGGCCGGTCTTGTCCATGCGCCTGTCGGTGGTGAACAGCAGCACGCCTGTGTTTCTGTTGTTGAAGAGCCAGCCACGACACACGCAGGTTCGTGCCCTCGGGCGGTTCTGCTGGTCGACGGTGGCGAGGGTGAAGAGCAGGGGGCCCTCGTGTTTCTTGAAGTTGAAGACACGCTCGAACTCGGGCACCCAGGACGGCAGATTCGACATTGGGGTGTATGTGTGAATGTGTGAGATGTGCGAATGGGGCAAATGTGGTGTGCAGGAGATTGATCCGAAGAAACCAAAAATTATCCCAAACCAAACTTAACTCAAACTTTGCAGCGACGCACGTGGGCACTTGGGGCGGGTTGAAGAGACAAAAAAAAGACAAGAGTGCACTTGAGTATGTTACTCTTGAAGTAATGGTTTTGTTGAGAGAAAGGAAGTCTGAAAACAGGACCTCACCCGTCTATATATACTCCCCACCCATAACTTAGCTTGGCAGACACAAAGACCACACTTCTCCTTGTACCCCAGATAATTAAACGCTACTAAAAAAACCCACCGTCTAATGTAATAATCATGATGCAAATTACCCGTACATCCAGGCACATTGAAGGAGAGCTGGAAACGCACCAGAGTGCCCACCAGAAGCACGGAGACGGTTCGAAATGCGCAGAAACTTCCTTTTATGCGCCACCACAAAGTGGCCACGGCCTGTGTCATGTTCCTCCAACTTGAAAGTGAAAGGTCATTAGACCGATATGATTACATGTCTCAGATCGCCATGGGGTGATCAAACAGAGTGGTGTGTATGTAGGATGTGCGTAGATCGTCTGTAAACAGTCTACCACGTGCTCGTCAGGTTATGACTACATGGGGGTGTATGATTGTGTTTTATTGTTTCAAACGATTCATGCTTGTTCTTGCTCTTTCATTGCTTGTATCTCTCCCTACACTCATAACAACTTGCTATGACGTAACTGTCACGCGAACAACGGATGAGCTATCAAACAATGAGGAGCCACTAATAGCGCTGTAGAGGGCACAGATGCGGTTCGGACATCACCTAGTATGTACGGATACCCATTTTTCTCGTAAAATGAGGTCAACAGTAGGTCCACCAGATTTTACGTTTACTTGGGAGATTGTTGAAGATTACTTGACAGAAAAAGTCGGCTGGGGGTTCAAAAACAGGGTTCCCGTGCAGCTGGAGAAACAAAAGTTGTACCAAAATGTACCCCTTGACTCGGGTATTATATTCAGCCTTTGATCTGACACTTCTTCCCTACAAACTCCCTCTGTTAAATGACCTTTTCCCCCGCCACCCCAACTTCATTTACTTAAGCTCTCCAAATATGCTCGGATCTAACCTTGCTTTCCGATTTATTTCCGCAACTTTGTCTGCGATAAGAGGAGCAAGAGACTGAAGCTGTATTGATGATTAGTAAGAGGAACAAGTAATAACTGTCTCATACGTGTCTTCATCTCTGCTAGAGAGTACGGATACCAGGAATCGTGCTGCTTCTGACCTCTTTCGTATGCTACACTACCGCTACGTAACATCAGTTTTGTTGAGCCTCATTGTGACGTCATTTTGGATTTGGTTGATCGCACGACCGGGAGCTTGTATTATTATCTGCCGTACATTTTGCCGCAACTTCTCTGATATTATTTGGTCGTGTGGCCCGTTTCCGCTTGCGAAATTTGTACTTTTTTTATTTTTTTAGTCCATTTTTTTGTCCAATTGTGGCTAATGGGGCTGGCAAATAACAGGGTCAGCCGTACATTCCAATGAAGTTGTTGAGTGGGCGAGTACTGTATATTACCGAATCATACACAAACAGCCGTGTAGGAAGTCTCTTTGTTGTACTCGTACTCGTACTTGTAGTGACAGTATTATCGGAATCCATATACAATTCTCCACACTCATATTATCGCTTATCCCATTGGTAAGCCGTGAGGGGAGAAGGAGAAATGGGGCTGGAGTGATATGGTACAGATAGGATGCTGTCAAAGTCACTTCACTATTAAGAGCAGTTTGTAACTAAACAGGGCTCCTTTGTAAATACGTATTTGGTGAACTGTGGCTATACTAGAGATACACACAGTCGGTTTAAGAAAGTACAAGTACAGTACTTGTAGCAGATTTAAGAGCTTGTTCAAGTACAGTGAGTTGATTCACTGGTTCAGTCTAATCAAGTAGTGATCACTAAGACGTTCGTTAACGTGTTCTGATAACTGAGTGAGATCATACCTAAGTGTGCTTGATAAGATCTCTAATCGAGTCAGTGGTAAAAGACTCTCATCTTCATACTGTCCTGATAGCCAAGTTGATAGTGGTAGGAATTACTAGTCTACAGGTCTATCGAACTCGTGAGAAACTTGGACATTGCTCTTTTCCAGTACATACCATAGTCTGGACATTCACTCATTTGAGAGACACTTCCGGTACCTGTTGCTCTATTGTCTCTTCAATCGTTTCCTTCACAAACCAATCAGGTGTCTACTCTGTGTTTTCAACGGTGTCGGGAACCATTGCTATTATCTACCGGTAATTACCGTGCTCTCTTCAATTGGAAACTATTACTAATCTCTACTGTTCATCTCTAATTGTTTCCTTCGGAATCTATTAGCTACTACTACAGTATCTACTACTCTCTTCAATCGCTTCCTTCGGAAACAATTGTTAATCTCTACTGTTCATCTCTCAATCGTTCCTTCGGAAACCAATACTGATCTCTGCTATTCATTCTCTTCAATCGTTTCCTTCGGAAACCAATACTAATCTCTACTACTCTCTTCAATCGTTTCCTTCGGAAACCATTATCAATCTCTACAGTTCGTCTTCTCAATCGTTTCCTTCGGAAACCATTAGTACAAGTAGTCTCTAGTTCAACAATCAATCTATTCTATATCTCTATTCCTCCTCATCGTCAGTATCGGCGGGCTTGGGGGTTCCCTTGGGCGAGTTGAGCCACTCAATGTGTCGCAGTCGTCGTCGAGACTCCCGCTCCTTGAGCTGGTTTCGGTTGAGCTTCTTCTTCTTGACTCGCACCTTGATGTTCATGGGCGAGTCGTTCTCGGCCTCGGAGGCGGCAGTAGAAGGAGCCGCAGACGAGGCACCGGAGCCGCCGTCCTCGAACCGGTCGTTGGACACGGCAGTCTTGCCCATCTGGGTCAGCTCTCCGTTGTCCACGTGCCACTGCTCGGGACACAGAGCGCCGACAAACTCCTCGTTATGCGAAATCATCACCACTCCTCCAGCCCACTCTCGAATGGCAATGGCCAGACCTCCAAGCGAGTCTCGGTCCAGATAGTTGGTAGGCTCGTCCAGCACCAGCAGATGGGGGTTGTTCCACATGGCGCCGGCAATGACAACCTTGACCAGCTGGCCTCCAGACAGAGAGCCCAGCGTGTTGTGATCGGCAATGTCTCCGTCGAGACCCACGTCCTCAAAGTGCTTTCGGATGACGGGGGGAGACAGCTCTCGGTAGCCCAGACCCTCTCGAGACGCCTCGTGGTCGTCAAACTCCTGCACCAGCTTGGAGAAGCCCTGCTCGATCAGGAAGTCTCGGGTGGCCATGGAGTTGTACTTGGGATGCAGATGCTGCCACTTGATTTCGTACTGGAACGTCTTCTTGAGCTTCTGTCGGCCGATGATGGCCTCCACGATTCGCTCGCCTCGTCCGTCGGGGTCAATGGGCTTGGCCATCTGGGCCTTTTCTTCGGGCGACATGATTCGCGTCTGCTTGAGATGCACCTCTCGGTCGTCGCCGTTCTGGTATCGCCACTGCAGGTACTGGTTGGGCGTCTTTTCCTTGTGCTGCTCCACGTGCTGCAGCGCGTGCTGGGCAATGTATCCGATTCGCAGGTTGGGGTGCTTCTCCACCTTGCCCTCGGTGGGCACGACTTCGCCGGTCAGCACCTTGATCAGCGTCGACTTTCCAGCTCCGTTGGGTCCCAGAACAGCGACTCGAGACGACATGGACAGCGAACAAGAGGCGTTCTTAAGAGACGGCTTGGGGGCGTTGGGGTAGGTGAAGGAGGCGTCGACCACTCGGGCAATGGCTCGGGTGTTGGATCGCACTCCGGACAGAATGCCGGGAGGAGGGAAGGCCATCTTCAGGTTGGAGTCGGTCAGGGTGTAGTAAGCCTTGCCCTCGGGTCGCACCTTGACAAAGTCGGCCAGGTTGCCCTTGTAGTAGACCAGCTTCTTGTTCTCGTAGTGCGCAATGTCGGTGCACACGGCGTCGAGGAAGCCGGAGTCGTGTGAAACAATCAGCGAGGTGATGTCCGTGTGGGCCACCAGGTAGTCCTGCAGCCACTTGACGTTGCCCACGTCCAGATGGTTAGTAGGCTCGTCCAGCAGCAGAATGTCGGCCTTCATGAGCATGGCTCGGGCCAGCTCCAGCTTCATCTTCCATCCTCCAGACAGAGCGCCCACGTTCTGGGCCCGTCGCTCCTCGTTGAAGCCAACCTCGGCCAGAGCGTCGGCAATCTCGTCCTTCTTGACGTGGGTCAGGTCCGGATCGGAGGCGATGAACGACACCAGGTCCATGTCGCCCTCGTCGCCCTGCAGCTTGTGCTCGACAAAGCAGGTTCGCAGCTCGGACTTGTCGGGGAAACCCTCGAGCTTGCCGTTGGCGATGGACCGCATCAGTGTCGACTTGCCGGCTCCGTTTCGGCCACACAGACCGTACCGGTGGCCCTTGAACAGCCGCAGCTTGGTCTTGTTGAGCAGCATTCGGCCGCCGTACGCCAGCGAGAAGTTGGCGTTGACAATCTCGATACCCTCGGCAGAGGTGTCCTCGGCGGGACCCTCCTGGAACAGCTCCTGGTACCGGTCGTAGATGTTTTCCTTGAGCTTGGCCTGGTCGAGCGTGGGCAGGTACGCCTGGAAGTTGCCCTCCAGACGGTCCCACTCTCGCACAGAGATGTTAGTGGCAATCAGAGTGGCAGCGTAGGTCTGTTCAACGGGAGGGATGGACTGTCCTCCGCACTCGGTGATTCGGATCTCCATTTCCTCGGTGGAAACCACCTTCTGGGCCCGGTTCTCCTCGTCCTTGGCGTCCTCAATGACCTTGAGGGCCTTGCCGGCGAGTTCTCGGACCTCGGGCAGAGCTGCGCCCTCGTACACCTTCTTGACGGGAGGCAGCAGCTGGTCGATGAAGGGCTTGATTTCTCGGGGGTCGTGGACCAGACGCGTCAGGTTCTCGACGACAATGACCGACTGTCGCAGCTGTTCCTGGGACGACGAGGTCTGGTTGAGCGACCGGGTCATGATGGGCACCAGCAGCGACAGAGCGGGAGCAGTGACCTCGGCAACAAAGGTGACCATGGACAGCGCCTTGACGCACGAGGGCACCTTCTTGGGGTCGCCCAGAGTGTCGACAATGAGCTCGATTCGAGGGGAGATGTCCTGGTTGTCCAGAACAGCCACCAGCTGCAGCAGCGTCTTTCGGCCCTCCTGGGCCAGCTCGGGCTTGAAGTCGTGGAAGCAGTTGGTCAGCGTGGGCACGCCGGCCAGGAACTGCACCTCGATCACGTCCTGGGGACACAGCTCGATGATTCGCTGGACCAGCTTGAGAGCGCCGACCTTGGACTGCCACTTGGCTCCCGAGTCCAGGAAGGTGAAGAGCTTCTCCAGCAGGATGGAGGCTCGGCCCTCCTCGGGGATGGCGCCGCAGACGGCGTCAATGGCGGCCTGGGCAGCTCGCTTGACCGAGTTCTCCTTGTCGGTGAGCAGATCAAGGGGCACGTTGAGAGCCTCGACAAGGTAGCCCTCGATGGAGGTGTGGGGCTCGGAGCCAAACTTCTTGGCAACGGCCGAAATCAGCGACACGGCGCCCTCTCGGGCCAGAGCGTTCTTTTTGTGTTTGGCCAGCGCAGCAATCGACTCGACGAGCTTGAGCTCAGCGGCGTCCTGAGAGGTGGAGATCAGCTCAACAATGGAGTTGACGCCGTCCTTGACCTCGCCAAGAGCCTTGGCGTTCTTGATGGCCTCCACGTAGGGCACCACGGGAGAGTCAATCTCGTTGACAGCTCGCTCCAACGACGCCATGGAGGTGGTGGAAGACGAGGGGGTCAGATTGGGGGTCTGGGAGGGAGTGTAGTCGACCTTGCCGTACTGGTACTCGTTGGGCCGGTCTCGGGGGTTGTCCTGGGCGGGCACAAACGCCTGGCCGGGCACAAACGCCTGTCCGGGGGTGAATTTGGAAGGCATAGGTTGTGGGGAGTGGTGTTGTGTGGTGAGGAAAACTGCACTTTTTTTCAATCTCCCGAAATTTTATCATGAATTTTTTTAGGCTTCCACTGTAAGAAGTGTGCTGCAAAGCTTATTGTTGGGAGATATTGAGATGTTCAAAATGAATGATTCCGTAGGGTAAGAGACGATTGCCCGAAGGGGGCGATATGTAACAATTGCAACGTCTGTATCTCGCGCACGTGCCAATCCGACCAGTTTCAGACGTGTTTTTTTCAGCCCCTTCGCACATACAGGACATCGCAGATACCATGCGTATTCCAGGCAGTCGACACGACACATGTGCTCGGTTAAGCCAATGAGGAGAGGGGGGGGATGCTGAGTGTGAGGTCACGTGATGAGGTGGCGAGGATATCATTATTGAGGTCACGTGACTTATTTGTGTGGCAAATCCATTTTTCGTGTCTATAAATACTACAAGTACCGGTAGCTATATGCTTCGATTGTTGTGTCTCACCGAGGCTAACACGTGTGAGTGAAATTAGGCCGATGGAACAATGTGTTGGGTAACAGTGTGATTAGTCAGCCAAGTGGGTCAGAAGAGGACTGAGAAGGTTGCCTTCTTAGTTCGCCTTTTTGTTCGCCTACTAAGTCGCTTACTAAGCCGTTTTATACACTCTTGGATCCTTCTATTTTCGTTTATCCCGCACCAAATGAAAGCCTAAGTAAATCAGAGCTCTATTGAGGCAACATCAGTGCTCATTTAAGAAACCTAATGAGAAATTCAATGAAAATTTTAACGAGCTTAAATGGAGTACAAACTAGACGACAGGTGACGTTCAAGAGGTATACGAGAGAGGTGGTGTGAATAGGGGGGTATGGGGGCGTGTGTTATGTCATTGTGGATCACGTGATCTCAAAATTCAGCATATTTCTTTCATGGGGGATTTTTCACGCGTAGTGATCTGATCGTCACGAAAATGTTACCACCGTAATCTCCCCATCAGTAGCTATCGAAATACATCCCACACCGTGCATTTCCGTCCGTATCGGCCTCTCTAGCGGGCTTTCCTAGTATCACACTAGCGTCGTAGATGTTACCGGAAAGTTTATCCATGACATAATGGGTTAGAGAGAGGTGTGACCGTGATCATATTTGACGCCGTAGTATGTCATTTCTGTTGTTTAGGATACATTCAGTCTCTTGTTCAATGATCACTGTATATGGAGTTCTTCAAGTCAGATGTGTTGGAATAGAACAATAGATGTTAATTGTTGAGATTGGTGGTTTTCCACAGTTACTGTCTTCTTCTACCTAGTTGTCATATTCCTTCTTTCTTCATTTACTTACAGAGTAATCATAGCCAGTTGTGTTCTGAGAGGATCAAAGCCCTGAAATCTGCCAATGTACAAACAGAGTGCTTACAGTTGTTAATAAAACTGTGACTACAAGAATTGGGTATTCCTGAGTAAATATTGAGCGGCTGATACTGCTCATTCACTTTGTACTGTCAAAATCACTGAAAGCTAGCTACGAGTTTATTACTTACTCTACCTGGTACTCGAGAACTACTCCTTAAAGAGATTCTGATCAATACACTTCGTTTTTTACCGCCACAAAACCCGGTCACGTGACTTTTTTAGCCCGTCATATTGCTCCAACACCTATTTTTGCCAGTTGCGGCCATATCCTGGTGAAAATACGGCTTCCCGTCCGATCAGCCATAGTCAAGCACCAGAGAGCCTAGTTAGTATTGTAGTGGGAGACCATACGAGAATCCTAGGTGCTGCAATTCTTTTGCTCTCCAAACAGGTGTATCTTTTTGCCAGTATGTTCTGTCTCTAACCTCAATGAGGAATCTTGCTTAGTCACTATTGTGAACCAAAAGCCTTTTGTAACACTTTAATTTGCCACCAGCGCTGTACTCGGAATGCTGGGCAGTTTTTATTCCGTTCAGAGCGGCTCAAATATACCGAATCAAAGATTTTATGT